>JAPYYR010000162.1:0-65123 GCA_030523065.1 Aphidius colemani | reverse complement strand
ATTAAAAATTAAGTTGAAAATTCTATTTCTTTTTTATTATTCGTAAGAATAATAAACTAAACAATGCTCTAATATTATTGAATTTAATGCTGAATTCAATAAATTTTATTTGTATATTTAACAAAGTTTTTTTGTAAATTCTTAATGTCCATGTTTCGGAAAAAAACAATTAAATAAAAAAAAACCCACAAGATAATTGAAATAATCATTTTGACTTCCTGATGATCGTATAACGTAACCTGGGTAATTTTTTCGCAAACAAAAACACACCTGAGCTCAAACTAAATGACTATGGCAAATTTCATAAAAATCGAACTAGTAGTTTACGTAAAATTGCGTTTTCAAGGATCTGGCCACTTCTCTTTATTATACAGATTAAACATTTATAAATTGATTTTAAAAAAATATTGTTTTTTTTTTTTTGTTATTTTATCGATTACATTACAAAATTATTTACGAATAAATAAATTCTTCAAATTTTCACTTTCATTTAATTATAAATTAAATATTAATTGAAATTTTCCTTGAATTATTTTTTTTTAAATCACTTAACGTATTTAGTGCTCATAGATTTATTTTAATTACAACTAATATGTAAAACACAATACGTTTTTATTTACAACTTTCAAATTCGTAGTTCTCTTTTGTTTAGTCAATAATTAACCAAATAATTTACCTCTTTGACAATGTTTTTTTTTTTTTTTTATACAATATTTGCAGTCTAATTAATTTCCACATGTTACAAATAATTAGTATTATTAATTATGTTATTATAGTTGTTTCATATTTTCTCTATAAACTTAGCAAATAATTTATTGTATTAAAAGCTATTCATTAACTTAGTGATATTAATTAACAGCGATAAAAAAAAGGCCAATATTTTATTTTTCATTATATACTGATTGTTGGTTTATTTATTTTATGTTTATTTTTTATTTTTTGTCAATGATATTGCATTTTGATTAGTCAATTGTATGCTAAATCGAGTGACGGTTATGACCGTCACTTTTAGGTCAAAGTTCATGCAATGCTGCAGTTTGAGTTTTCAACCTGTAATTAAAATAAAATTAGAAACTTGTTATTGATCTAAAATTTTGCATATGAAATTATTAAAAGTAATGTTTAACTTTACCTTTGTAGTTCATCATCAATTTTATCAGTAATAGTTTTTCTTATTTCAATTTCCGTAGCATTAGATTTTTTTAAATTAGCAATAATGTCAGTAAAGTCTATTGGTTCTCCATAATTTATAGTAATTTTTTTACCAGTTCTAATATAATAAGGTGGAAAATTTGGTAATACTTCATCAAATCCATAATGATAAATTGGTATAACAATTGGTGTCATTGGTGATTCCATAATCAAACGTCCAATGCCCCATTTTAATCTAACAAAAGTATATTTTATAATTTATATATTTACAATTAATAGTTTAAATGATAAAATGGCATACCTTATTTGATCTTTGTACATGTTGACTTTACCTTCTGGAAAAACATGTACCCAATCACCACATCCAAGTTTTTCAATACAAAAATTAATGGCTTCTTGATAAACTCCATTGCCACGTACAATTGGTATACATTTTCCAAACATAAAAAAATATGAATGCCATTTATTTGTAAAACAAATGTCATGTGCAGCAAGTGACCAACGCATTGTTTGTTTTCTAAACAAATGTCGTATATTCAAGGTTGCTGAAAAATCGTATCTAAATTATAAAAAATTTCTTAAATTTAAAATTATTTAATTATGTATAATAATTTTAAAAATTTAAAATAATTGAATGTAATTTTTTTCATTAAATAAATAATTAAATAATAAATTAAATATTTAATTTTAATTTATCAACCTACTCACAATTTACAGCATTAATAAATAATAATAAATAATTAATTTTTAGTGTTAATAAAATTATGACATAACTTACCCCAAATACCTGGGTCATCAAAGCAACTGTGATGATTTGAGACAGTAATAAGTGGTTTATTTTTTGGTCTCGTATCTAAATTGTTGGCAAGTATGTGCTTGTTGTAGACAGTTGTTTTGTTCAACCATTCTAAAATAAAAAATATAAAATATGATAAAAATAATCATTGTTTATGATATTAATAAATTAACATAGATAACAAAAAAAAAAACAGGTATTTTGTTACAATGACAACAACTCTACACAATGACTAAACAAAAATAATTGTTAAATAAAAAAATATTAATGATATAATTGCATATAGGTGAATATATATACACTTACGTATAATTATTTTAGAGAATACACCAACAGCAAAAAATGTGAGTGTGCTAGCAAACCTCCATAGCCTTGATGGTGGTTGTCGTAGTTTTGGTATGATCCAGGTTATATCGTAAACCATTGCTCTTTTATTATTTGAGTATGCACTTGACAATATCAATTGAACAATTGAACGATGTTTACTGATGAGCTTAATACCATTAAACGGGTTATTACCCCGGGTAGTTAAATATTCTCGTCTTTCGTAATCTAACAGTGCCATGATCATGTCACGCCATGTTTTTGGCGGACACTGCGCGCGCGACTACGATCACGTGGCTTCCTGACACTGGTACCCCTTCTTTTAATTTTTTTTTTTTTTTTTTTTTTTTAGCAACAATTTATTATTTTTGTTATTGTTATTAAATTATTTCTTTAATAACTATATTATCAACTGAAGAAAAATTAAGTTTCCATTATTTCTGCAAAAAAAAAATGTGAATTTTATTGGCTGATTAATTGTTTGTTGTTGAGAAGATAAATTAATTAAGATTAATTAGATTAAATTATTTACTAATGCTAATAACAAATGGTATTTACGTGTTAATAATAACAAAATAAAATAAACAAAAAAAAAAAAGAAAAAAACGGGATTAAACCAATGAATTTGCGGGGCCTCATACGCGGCAGGTGGAGGTGGAGTAAATCTCGTAGAAGGAGAATCGCGAAGAAGGGTTTGATCATAAGAGTCAGTCCGAATTCTTCAAGCTTTCGTGAATGTTCAATTGTGACATAAATATATTTTTAATAATACCTAAATTACGTGTCGGCTTTAACATAACAAATAATACATCGAC
The DNA here is from genome assembly GCA_030523065.1 of Aphidius colemani. Lineage (NCBI taxonomy): Eukaryota > Metazoa > Arthropoda > Insecta > Hymenoptera > Braconidae > Aphidius > Aphidius colemani. The sequence continues at coordinate 62,036 of JAPYYR010000162.1, read as the reverse complement.
AATAACAAAAAAAACAAGTTAAAATAGTTTTCGAAATCGAGTTTCAATTAGTTCTTCAAGTTTTCAGAAAAATAGATCAACAGATTGTTTTATTGATAAGCCATTATATATATATATATATTTATTGATAAACCATAAGATATATATTGTTATTAATTGTCAAAGAAATCATATAAAATATTGATAAGTGATTAGAAATAAATAGATAAATTTGAGAATGTTTCGGCACCCTGAAGGCCCTTTGTTCGTGTATCATAGTGTATCATATCGGGAGGTTGGTAATACTTAATTAGTTTTTTTTTTTTTTTTTTCATTTGTTTATAAATCTTTTATACACATAGATGTACATGTGTGAGTGAGTTTCTAAGAAGTTTCTCCACCCGTGTGGAATGCACGATGTGTTTTAATGCTCTTGGTAGATCGTCACGATAAAGTAACTCTCTCGGTCCTCTCCTCATTGGTCAATGTAAAATACGCAGTCAACTTTTCGTCCTCTTCAAGTATTCATTTTTTTTTATATAGTGTAATTGTAGCTTCAAAAAAATCATACAAAATTGAGTAGAAAATTTTTTTTCGGTTGCTTATTTATAAAATCACGTGACACCTGTAACACGACAGGTGTAAAGAAGAAAAAAGGGAAATATTTTGTTTTGTAGTAAATAAAATATATTTACAAATTTTTGTTTTGGTTTTTATGTGTTTGACATAAAAAAAAAAAAAAAAAGAAAAATATTTATGTGACAGAGGATGTCGGTGAAAAGGTTGCCGCTTGTAAGCGGTACACCAATAGAACGACAAGCTGATCGAATACGGCGGCTTCATGGAGCTAAAGATAAATGCCGGCGACACTCGACTTGTTGTGTTTAAATGTTACTTAAACTTTTTCGTGATTGGTTGTGTATTTTAGTTTTTTATGTTGGCCATTGTTTTATTGACAAGGATATATTATTATTATAGCCTTGTTACAGTTTTCATTGTTAATATTTATTATAGTTAATATTCGGTTATAAATAAATTAATAATAGAAAATTTAGTTATTTTGTGAATTTGTTAAGTGAAGTGAAGTGGCTTTTGTGTTGTGTTGTGATTATTTATAAGTGGTGCAGTATTTCAATGTTGGATTACATCGAAAATAATCAGAAATAAATTTTGCGGTTTAAAACCTCAATAATCGGTGAAAGTATTATTTATCAGCCAAAACCTTCAGGTAATATTATTTTAATTTCAAATAAAATCATAAACAATTTACTTTATTTATATATTATTATTATTATTTTTTATTATAACAATTTAAAGTCTCATTTTATCATGAGGAAGTTTTTTTTTTTTATAACAAGCATTTCATGATTTTCAATGGCCATTTTGTTTTTTTGTTTTTTTTTTGTTTTTTTTTTTTTCAATATTAAATTGAGGGATAATAATATAATGAGAATAATCTGAATGTGAATGGATACACAGGTGATTTTTTATTTTTTGCATTCTGATATTTATGTTGATGTTGATGATGTTGATGATGATGATGATGCGAATTATCTTTAGATCAACCTGTGACTAGTCAACTTTTTAAATATTTCATCTCTAAATTAAACCGGATATTTTTTAAAATAACAATTTATTTATTTATTTAAATATGTTGATAGAAACATTTGATGTTAGTAATAATTAGGAAATGTTGATTACACTCTTATTACGATTTAATTTATTTTCGAAATATAATCATAGCGTTAAATCTAGATTGCAATATATTTTTCTCTTATTTTATGAACTTGATTATATTATTATTACAGTTTTATTTATTTATAATTATTGATAATTGAATTTAAATATTATTCAAGCGTCTCGTTTTTTATATACAACAAAATATTCATGTGTATAACACTTAATTGATACTATTATTACTATTAGGATAAGACTACCCGCTCCATTTCCTTCTATACAAAGCATGAAAAAAGTATAAATAAAGCTTAAATCTCGTTAAAATTATGTAGATAGTGCGTTAAATACATTGAATTTTAAATTTAAGCGTTTTTTATATTTTTTTCATGCATTACATATGAGAAAATGGCGCGGATAGTCTTATGCTGAGTAATAATAGTATCAAGTTAATAAGGCAATTTTGATTGGATGAAAAAATCTATCACTTATTGGTAAAAATTGAATTTGTTTATTTATAATTGTTGTTATTTTAAACTTTTTAGAACAATTTTTTTATGATAAATATTTTTATTTATGCAATTATATTAATATTTATATTATTAAAAAAAAGAAAAACCACAATTTTCAATTTACAACAAAAATCATATATATTTATTTAGTTAAAATTATTATTTATTTATTTTTTGAATTATAATTATAATAACAAACAACCGCACGTGTAGAAAATTTAAAATAAACTTTTATATATTTAACAAGGAAAAATATGTATAAAAAAATATTCCGAGAATGTTAATTGCTCGTTTTTTTTTTTGTTTAAAATAACAAGTACAGTATAAGAAGATTATGACTTACAATTTCTTCCTTATATATTTCTTGTTGTATTTAATTTCAACATATATATGAGAAGTTGTTTAAACGACACACTTGAGAATGATGTAGGCACAAAAAAGGGACCATTTTCATATTAAAATCCATTAAAATACCATCGGTGGAGGTTTTGCAAACTCACTACACATCCAAGAACTAATGAACCAGAAAAAATTTTTAAAAACACATAAATATACTCATAATTATATACAAATAATTAAACACTCTCCAAGAATCATTTTCACCTGAAAAAAAAATACTTATATAATTTTTTTTCACTAAAAAAAAAACACACAAAAATAAATAATTCAAAAAATGATTTTTAACACGCAAACTTTTAATCATATTCATTTTTTTTTACTGCAAACGGGTCACTTGAATTTTGAGTATTCTGATTTACCATTTAAAGCAATCGTAAAAAAAAAAATAATAAATGCGTAGGTTTTGATAAAAAAAAAAATCATGTATGTATTAATAAGCTGATAGTTTATTTTGTATTTGATATTTTTTTTTTACTCATTTTATCGTCATTGCTGATGACGACACCCCGTCGTTTTGAAAATTTTAATGAACAATTTATTAATGAACTTGAAAATTCACAGGTTTTTTTTTTTTTTTTCAAATGAAATATTATTTAGAATGAATTAAGTTGTGTTATTAAATCATTCAAGTTTTAAAAATGAATAAATAATCATTATATAAAATTTATATATATTAAAGTGTTGCTGCTAAGTCGTTTTTTATTTAAGATTAATGTCATCCGGATATATTTTTTATATGATATTTACTCATTGAAATTGTAAAGATTGATATTCATTTATCGAGGCAAATAAATTTGTAAATTGTATCTATGTTGGTTGATATTTAAAAAATAATAATTGATATATAAATTTAACGCTAATGATGTTTAATTGACTTCAAGCTGATAATTATTTTATTATAAAGAAATAAATTAAAAAAGGGTTTTTCTTTTTTTGCATAATATACATTGAGTGCTCATTTTTTTTTTTTTTTCTTTTAATCATTTTAAATGACACGTGAGATGTTTATCTTTTGAATAATTTTAATCTACTTGAAAATTGTTTTAAATATATTTTGCGATTTTTCTGAATTAATTTTCAGCAGTATTTTTTATAAAAACTTCTATTAAATATTTCAATCGATGAATGAAGTATATTTTATAATTTCAACGAATATTACCAACAATTTTATCAATAAAAAACTAAAAATTCACAAAAAGAAAAAATTTCATACAGCCGGTAGATTAATCCATCCATTCATGAACCAAAAAGAAAAAAAAATAAACTCATTATAAAAAAATGATTACAAAATTTAAATTCAAACTTTAATAATCAAAATTAATCGAAAAAAAAATAAAATGCTACATATAACAGCTGTACATAATCAACTTGAGCAAAAAAAAAAAAAAAACCCCACGAGTATTTTAATGTATAAAATAATTTTGATGCAGCCTGAAATAAAATTTTTCAATTCAACATGACATTGAAAAATCATGTTAATAACTAAAGTAATTTGTGATAAAATCAAATTAATATTAAAGAGAATAATCCATGTTGATTGTAACATGTTTGTCTATATTCTTCGCATATAATAATAATCAAAATAATTTATAACCGGTAAAGCACACGTAAAAAAAAGGTGGATGCAATCACGCGCACGACTTTAACCCTGGACCATGTGATAAGCTGAATAACGTTAAATAAAAAAAACATTTATAAAAAAAATAAAAAATTAAATATAAATAAATATACACACAAGTAACATAGGTGCCACGGTCATTACTGCTCGTTAATCTTGCCGTGAGAGACCTTAATAAGCACCTACAAAATCCCTGTCTTTTCTATATATTTTTTTTTTTTACCAACATATACTTTCTCACCCTGTATCTCTTTTTTTTTTTTATACTCAAATCATCGTAGAAGATTTTAAAATTTATCTATTATGTATTTGCCATAATTTATATATAAAAAAATATTTAACTTTTTTTTATTTTTATTGTGTTAACATCATTCTAAAACACGGAATTTTACAAGCTTGTTAAGTTCCTGCAGTTGCACATTGTAAAATTGTTAAAGATCTTGGTTATTGCATGATCATTTAACGGTTTTTTTTTTTTTTATTGTCTTTGCTTAAATTCTTTATTTTATTTTTATTATAAATAAAAATATTCTGTCTGCGTTCAGTGAAATTCTTTGAGAGAAATATATGTTATTTTTTTTTAACTAAAATTTGATATTTCTTTATGTAGTTTAATTTTTATTGATGATAGGCTGTTGGAAAATTATACCATCGTTTGTAATGTACAAAAAATAAATGTGTAAATGCTCAAATTGAAAGAAAAAAAGATATTTTTTGTAATTTGCTATTAAATTTTTAAAAAAGGTATAAATTTTAAGATAAATATATTTATCTTAAAATTTATACTTAAAAAGTATACTTGATCAATATTAAATTAATGGAGTAAAATAAATTCTTGATTCTTATAATTCTTCTAAAAATTAAAATTAATTTTTTTTTTTCATTCAAATAATCAATGATCAAATAGTACAAACAATACAAAAATAATACTCCATATGAATTTAATTTTTAATAAAAAAATATACCTAACAATCTTGAAATGAAATTGAAACAATATTAATTTCTGATAAAAAAAAATAAATATCTATTTCAAAATTGGGAAAAAAAAAAACCCAGTAAGTAAAAATATAATCAAAATTGATGGGTATAAAAGAGGAAATAAAATAATGAAATAAAAAAAATTATATTGAATGGTATCACGCAGGTTGATGTCAGTGAATATCGTGGAGAGATGAGATAACGATCGAACAACTTGGTTAGACATTTTCCATCGGCTTATGAAAAAAAATAAGATTAAATTCAAGTAAAAATAATGATAATAATAATAAGTAGTTGTTTCGAGTATCTAAATTGAAAATAAAAAAAAAAATAGATAATTGTAATTATATTTTTTATTATTTTGTTTGTAATAATACCTCAAGTTTTCTCGCAGCAAATCGAGCACGAAGGTTGAGTTAAAAGACTTTGTGAATTTCGCTTCTGCTGTTGAGATAATTTATCCTATAAACATTATAAATAAAATTTTAAATTTATTATCATGGATGCTACTATCACGAGTTTATTCTCATACATATACATATTTTATATAGTGTATGTGTACAAATGTGTTAACTTTAATTATACCCTTTTGATTATTATTAATTTAAAAGGCCACGCAAAACTACCACTTGCCTTTCCATTAGCACCAGCATCTTTATTAATTGCCCATTGAAAATTTTATATATATATTCTAATAAATTTTTTTATTTTTCAAATTGAATTATCGTTATATTTATTTATTTATTCTTTTTATAATCAATTTTTTTCCCATCATTTACTTGTAAAATTTATTTCTCTTTTTTTTGGTTTTTTTAACGAATAAATTATTTTGGTTAATTGAAAGTCAAATAATTGATGTGAATTTATGGATAAATATATTTTCTTGTATCATATATTCAAAGAGTTTTAATAATATTTATTTTTAAATAAAAAAAAGATGATAAATTTATTAATTTTCTGCAGGTGGATGCTTCGCGCCACCGTAGTGTTGCATTTGTCTATACGAAGAAAAAATGTTTTTCAATAGACTTTTAGACAATTTATAATAAAATCAAAAATATCTAATATTTAATATTTAAATTACCTACAATTTGTATATATTAACGTTTTTTTTTCGGACAATTATTCGTGCTGTAAATTTAAAAATAAATGAAACGTTAAAAATTCTTTTTGTCCTCTCTTTTAAGTTTTTTTTAATTTTTAATATGTTATGGCTAATTCAGTGTATTATATAATTTTTTTTTTTTTTTATTTACAGAATGCTGTCAACCGGACACAACATTAGTACCTCTACAGTTTTTGTTCAAGCTATGGTGCAAAATGGTGCACCATGCACTCAATGCAGAGAGCTTTGTTCAACCGGCTATGTGCCTCACTTTTGGCGGTGAGTTTAAATATTAATATATATTTTTAAGTTTTTTATTTCATCTTTTGGTTGTCTTTTTAAATATTCTTTCTCATTTATTATTAACATGACATTTGAGCCACGTGTTGGCATACCTTAATGCGGTTTATCTCGTGCTAAATGATTTTACCATCAAAAGTATTTCAGCATGACGCATAAACATATTGATATTAATATAAATACATGTACAAAATAAAATTCTCGGTTAACCGTATCAAATAAGCAGACTGTATATGATAAAACATCATGAGATGTTGCTAAGAAAAAATGAATAAAAAATAATAAAAAATAATCAAGTATTTTCTGAACGACAGCTTTGGTAACTTGATGTTTTTTATGTGGTCGATTATTTATTCATTATTTTTTATTATTATTATTATTAACAATATGTATAGGTATTATTTTAAAAAATATAAAATAATCACGTTTAAATAATCGGTATGAAGGATGATAACGTATATCTTTTTCAATAAATATTTTAAGACTTGGGCGTGTACAAAGTAGCTCAGTCACATTGCCAATAATTTTTAACTTTTTCTTCATGATGGTATATCATGTTACAGTCTTACAGATTCACTCTTGTGTGGTAAACACTTAACGATATATGACGTGTAAATTCAACTATTCATTTAATTACATTATGTAGGCATTATTGAAATAATTAAAACTGGCTGAGAGTAAACTCAAATTAACAGCATATACATATATATTTTACCGTAGATATTTTTTGATATTTTATTTAAAAAAAATTATTAATCATTTTTATATTTATTTTAAATAATATATCATTATCAAATCTCCAACTATTCAAAATAATAAAACTTAATTTAAAAATATTTTTTCTCCTCCCAGATATATAATTATATCCAATATTTTGCAATAATGTCTAGACAAAAGATTTCGAAAAAAAAATGCTTCTTAAATATTAAAACAGCCAAAAACAATTCATATAAACTTTTTATAGTAAATTAATTGAAAAATTATAAATTAAATAATTTAGAAAAAAGTATTATTGATAACAAAAAATAAAAATTTATTTTAATATGAAAAAAAATTTTCAATTTCCATTGGAATTTATCAAGGTGTTTTACAATAATATTTATCCTATATATATTTTTTTTTCCATTTATATATTTAAAAGAATATATATAACGATATAAAATATAATATAAAAAAATGATAAAAAGATTCATAGAGAGGCACTCGAGGGAATCGATCAGGCGTATCTCAACTTGGTATCTCTTTTCTGGTACACATATCCCTTCACCTTTCTTCTTCTGCTGGATGAACCATCGAGGCCGTATTGCAACCTGCAACTATCTTGTCTTTTATTTATTTTATTTTTCCCTTTCAAAGAATCAAGACTTAACTAAAAAAAAAAAACCAGCAAACGATACACATACATACATCTTTGTGTGTGCAAATTTATACCAAGACATTGATCAAGAAACAGAGATGCCAAGTTTGAAGCACGATAAAAATAAAAATGATGATGATAAAAAAAATAATACTAAAATAAGCAATAATACAGGTATATGTAAAAACAAAAAAAAATTTAAAAAATTACAAACGAAAATTAAAGAGGAGTAGGACGATCGTTTCCCATCGGTTCATAAGGTCAATTTTGTACGATGTGAGTATCACGCGAGTATCACAAACAATGTGCGTGTGTGACGAGAAAAATAAATGCAGAAAAAGAATTGGTAAATTAACAAATAGAATGAAAAAAAAAAAAAAAAGTTAAATAATAATGTTAAATAACAAAAAAAAAAAGAGATGAGAATACAGCGAGGCACAATTTCTTGCAGCATCCACGACGAATCGACCATGGATTTTTGCTTATATTTTTAAACAAAAAAAAAAAAAGTGAGAGAAAAATATAAGATAGCTATCCAGACAGTACTGAACTCTGTAATTAACATACCAAACCTCCCTGGTGCTGATATACTCACACACTGAATTTAACTCTTTGGCGCCCGCAATTCATGTAGATGATTATTGCAAAAAAAAAAATCATCAAAATTATATTTTTTATCTTGTTTTATCATAATTTTAATAAACAAAAAAAATTAATCTTTCCTTTAATTTTTTATATATTTTTAATATCAATGATATAAAAATAATTCACAAATTTTAATTTATAAATTGAAAAATAAATTATTGAATTTTTTTATTTTCATTTTGATTCTATTAATTTTTTTTTCAAAATATAAATTATATTTTGTTTAAAAATTATAGCTATATTTTTTAAATAATAATGATCTATGATTGTTGACTTTAAATATTTAGATTCTTTTAAACATTAAATTTTTTTTTTTTTCGATTGATTCATTGTGTCATTAATTCATTGATAATACCTCGAGAGTATCATCAAATACAGTGACACATATTGCCATTGTATTTCGATTTAAATCCTTTCAAAAAGTTTATACATAAATGCAAAAATTTAAATTCTAAATAACCATTGTTCTGAATCAAAGACCATAAATTTATATGTAGGTACTTTCAACCTACGGACTTTCATCTTCATATATATTTTTTTTTATTTTTCTGTTCAATTCATCTTTTTTTTTTTTGTATTCTTCTTTTCATCATTTGGAGTATTTTAATCACCGATATATATTTTTTTCAAGTGGTTAAGTAAAGTGCACTGTCTATACACTTGACTTATTTTTGAGTATATCTTGATAATTTCTGCTGAATCTGGTGACTATCAAATACAGATATGCTCAAATTATAATTTTTTTATATTTTTTATTAACAAAATGTCTTTTTAAATAAAAACCATCGATCGTAATTTTTAAAAATAAATATATCCTTTAAAAAAAAATAATTAAAAATTATCTTTCTCAAATTTCAACACAAATATCATTTAATTAAAAAAAAATATAATCAATAGATAAAATATATTTATGAAAAATATTTAATACTGGTTATCTTGATGGACTCTATCTTGATAATTTGATGATTATATTTTTATTTTTTTTCAATTACAAATTTGATTTTTCATAGTTGAAAATTTATACATAATAATTTGGATATTTGTGTGTGTGTGAGTGTATTTATTAACCCAAAGATTAAGAGAATAAAATAAATTGACTGAACACATCATCTAGCTTAGCCATTGGTCGCAGAATACTTACGACAGGTTGTTTGTATAATGAAAGGGGTTTTGATGGGGAGTTGAATAAGCGCTTTGAGGGAAAGAAAGAATGTCGTTTGTATATTTCGGCATCGACAAAAACCAGAACCCCCTTTTGCTTAAACTTCTCAGATATATATTTTGATCAAAGAAAAGACGAAAAAATAAAATTGCACAGAGTTAAAGAAAAAAAATCCCCAAATGATTGTCGAAAATCAACAAATTTAAGAAAATAATTTCATGGAAAAAAATTTTTTTTTTAATTATTAAAATTAATTCTATAGATAAATTGCTTTTTTTAAAATTCTCTTTTGACGTGTTTGACTATTAAATGAAAAAAAACTATTATACAGTAAATTTTTTATTTTATTTTGCATAAATTTTATTGGCATTTGAGATTTTATAAACCAGTTGATTTAACCTCGAGTTTGTTATTTTATTTTTTATATTAATTATAATTATTAAGAGTAAATTCATATATATTTTTGGCTGACAATTTATGCCTCGGTTGTAAATATTAAAATTTATAAATGGTTGGTTGTTGAGTCAAAGAACATTCACAAGTGCCGTGTATATATATCGACAAAATTTTTTTGAAGGGCCTTTTGCGTTCCTCACATCTCTTTATGAGACAGAAAACCGCCTCCAGGTCTGTTAATTAGCACAGAAATTTTATTTTATTTTTTAAATAATATATATTTTTTTAATTTTATTATTTTAGCCATCATAATACACGTCAATATTCGCAAGTTAATAAATAAAACGAGAAATTATTTTAAATATCATATGCATATATACAGTCTGTTATTAAACTAACTCGTGATTTACTTGTAAAAATTTTTATTTATAATTTTTAAAAAGTTCTCAATTTGCTGTAAATTATAAAACAATTATCGTAAATTTTTACATTAAATTTTGTTATTGAAAAAAAATAATAATTATAGAGTTGCAATGAGCATTATTAAAAAATTGTTTAAATTTATTTGATTTTTTTTTCATTTTTTTCGGCATAAGCTAGACACTGATCTTTGAAATAATAATTAAATAAAGTTCGTTCAATGAGAATATATACGGAAAAATATTTAGTGTTTGGACCATGTGAATATAAAGAAAATAAGGTCTGTGGGAATCGTAAATTTTATTGATGCCAAGTGTTCTCTTGAGAGACATTCCAGGACGAGAAAGTGGTCCTATCGGGATCCAGCAACAAGTGTAACATTGTCACTAATAAAATCTTGTAAAAAGTATAGGTATATTAATTTTATAAATAAAAATCAAAGCCTGCTACAGCTACTTAACAAAAAAAACAATAATTTCTAATCCATCAGACTTTTTGAGGCTATTAAATAAGATAAAAAAACATAAAAGTATATTAATTTACGAGTTGCCAAATAGATTCTAAAAATTGTGCAAACATACGTGGTATTTCTTTGGCATCAAATGTTTGATAGTTTAACTTGTTGTAATTTGTACGTGACGATGAATTGGTACACGTCAACAGCATCAAATCAAAATGAAAAAAATAAATAAATAAACACCACGTGATGATGAGTATTGAATGTTTATAGATGATTTTTTTTAATTTTATTTATTCAATGAATTTTATATCTATTTATCTTTGGTCTTATTGAACTGTGAGATTAAAAGAGAAAAAAAAATCGTCTCTTTTGATCGTATATCTATCAAAATTAAATATCATGATTCATGTTGTTTTTTTTTGTTGATAAAAATACACACATATATATATTTTTTTGTAGCTTTGGTTGATTTTTATTTATATTTTTTATTAGTGTCTACATTTTTTTGTCACATGTGCGGGAACATGCTGTTTACGCATAGTACCTTGCTCGTTTGTCAAGCGTTAAACACTCTGTGTATGTGCAGGGGGATGGTCCCTCATCGGCCCTCACCGGCCCTCAGTTACATCTCTTCCCTTTAACTAAAATACGCGTATATCTTTCACCCTATCACAACCCCCAGTGGCGATGCTCGTGCCTCTTGATTAACGAGACATCACCCTCTCAAACCAACAAACTCGCATAGCTCTATATGTACATAATTTTATTCCTCATATATGTTTAACTCTTGTTGACAACTGGACCCTCTTTGCTGCTGCATTGTTTTATATATAGATACTTTACTGCATATTGCACCAATCAATTTTTTTAATATTATCCTACATTACTCCAAAAATTATAACTCTTTAATTTTTATGCAACCTGATACGACCTTTAAAAATTTTACATTATTACATTTTATAAATTACCACAAAAATTTCTCTGTAAATAAATTATGTTTGAATGAAAAAAAAATTCAAAATACAAACGGTACTTCTATTAGTGAACATTGAGAAAAAAATAATAATCAATTTTATATTTAATTTTTATTTTATCTTGGTGATAATTTAAAATGAAAAATAAAAAAACTAAAAATATTTATACAATACACTGTAGGCAACAGAAGTTTTAAAATTATCTGTAAAATAATAGCTTTCAATCAATTAATAGTTTTAAGTGTTATCTAAATATACATGGCTTTTTTTTTATTATATAAATTTTTTAAAAATATATATACTTAAATATTTATTGTATTTAAATGTTAAAAGTATTTAAATTATATTGAAAGTCCAAATAGCCCGACAATCCGTGGTCGAATGAATTTGCATAAAATTATCTCAACGTATATGTCTTTTCATATATACATATCTTGATTTTCCTCCTGGTGAATATTTATTTTTCTCAATGAAAAATATTTAAACTTACTCTTTATATAATATTTAAATGTACTCAGTATTTCTGCTGTATCAAGTTTCACTTAATCTGCACAGAGAAAAAGAGCGAAATTAAAAAATAAAAACCTTCAAGTATATGACTCATTGAAATTCAGTAGATCAATTGAGATTATAAATATATTTTGACACAATTGGAGGAGGTAGATAAACCTAGAGGATGAATTTTCACGTAAATCCATAGCAATACATCGACAAAATAGACAGGGCACATAAATGCGGCTATTGAAGTAATCGATTGGTGTTAATATATATCTAGATGGCACATAGCCCTATGGTCAAATTCATCGGTTTAATGCTCCATACCAGAGAGAGGACCAAACAAGACAGAGAGAAAGGCTTTTGTCCACATTCATCTATCTGTATATATCACTATTAATCGATCCTCCCCAATATATATTTATTTATTTATTTATTTACTGATAAGGACCATAAACAATTCCATCTCGAAGCTTTTAGTTTTTATTATTATTATTATTTTTTTTTTGTAAATAAAAATCTGCAATAATTTTATTTTCTATAAATAAATAAAGTAATGATTCGACGGGAAATTTATTTTTTTTAGAAATGACTTAATCAGTACGCTCCGATGAATTTTGCAAAATGACAAAAGTATGAAACCAAAAAGAAAAGAAAAAAAAATCCTATAAAAGAAGGGTCGAATAAGTCACAGGCATAGTGTCATTATTCGCTACGTTAATCTTGACACTCGGTGTATTATTTTTTACCTTTTATTTTTATTTTTTATTCACATATATATTCTGACACAAAAATTGTGTCAATTTTTTTTTTTTACTTGGTGTAATGATAATGACGTCCTAGATATCAACCATGACGTGGCTGCTTCATGTATCATATTTTTTTTCTTTTTTCTTTTGTCATCATCATCATCATCATCATCATTGTCATCTCAAAAGTTGGTTTAAATTTTAATAAAAAATTCTACATTACAGTTAAAAATATAAATAAATTACAACTAAAGTTTTAAAACTATTTTAGAAATCAAAAATAAAATAAACTTGAGGTTAACTGTTGTTATTATTATTTAATTTTCATTAGAAAAAAAAAAAAAATTAGAAGTGAAGATAAAGTTGAAGAAGCAGAATAAAGGAATGATGATAACCAAGCACCCCTCGACGCAACAGTGGAAAATTAAATGGGGCTGACTCTTGATTAGTTGGGTGATCCAATTCTTTATTCTTATGCTCTCATGCTTAATCCAGTATTATGAATATCATGATCATTTTCATTTTCTTAGGTAAAAAAATAACATCCCCCTTTGAACTTTATTTACTTTTTTTTTATTCATTCATTATCCTTTTAACCCTTTATTATTTTTTCAACTGTCGATATCCTATTGTCTTGATAAAAAATAATCCCGGGTTCAGACAAAATAAGAAAATGAATATAAAAACCACCGAGAAAGAGAGTGCAAAATGTAGTAACAAATTTTTTTTTTATTTTAACTTTTCTATTGGTTTATAGGTATTTCGAATCATCTCACGAATTGTATTTTGGTACTTTCAAAGAATTATATAAGACTGAAGAAAAGAGGGTGGATGAGAATAAAATGGATATAGTTAGAAATAAAAAAAAAAAAAAAAGCCTTGGGGACATTTATGACTGAGGACTGTGCCTAAGTTACGATCTCAATACTGTAATAAGTGCTTTCAATGAAACCTGGACCTTGTTATTCTTCATATATATTTTTTATTATTATTTATCTTTTTTTTTTTTTTTTTATTATGGGCCACACATTTTGATGCGTTAAAACCTTATCATGAATTAACGTGTATAGACTAGTGTTTTTATTTATTATTTTAGTGAATATGTGTGTGGTAAAGTCCAGAGAAATATTATTTAATTAACGATATAGTCTCTTCTGGCTCCTGGAACTTTGGACCTTGGCATCTTCTCTTCTTTAGTCCCATGAAAGTCGTAAATAAAAAGTGGTATTTCCTCTTCAACCTTCCAAGTTGCGTTCTATATATACACAAGTAACAATTTTTTTTTTGTTATATTATTTCATTCTTTATTTTTATTTCTTTTGGCTTGCTTTCTTTATCCATTGTGGTCTCCATTTTGATTACTTTTTTTTGATACATCTTATTTTTTTAATTTTATTTTTATTATAAATATATTTTATTTATTTCTTTTGATTCTTCATTTTTTGTCGTGTCCATTATTTCAACTCATTTTCGCTTCTGTACGGTTCTCTTTGTTGTGCGGCTTTTTGGTTTTTTATTAATTTTTTTTCTGTTTTAAAATTGCGAAAAATTTAAACTCGTTTTTTTATATATATGAAGAATTTATTTTCAGTTAATAGTGATGTACTTTTTAGTCGATTAGTTCTCTGATGTGAATTTAAGTTGAAGATTTTGTATTACTTTTGCGTGTTTGAACTTGGGAATTTTGTGGTAGATTTTAATTGTACAATCCAGATATGGGGGGGTTTTTTTTTTTTTCTTTATTTTAAAAACTGGTTTATTTGAGTCGAGGAAAAGAGAGTTGGAAAATTTAAGTTTGAATGAGTATATAAGAAAAGTAATCTGCCTAATTACCCAGCAAAAGATACATTCATTTTGCAAGATGGTATTGTATTTTGGGGGGACAGTCAGCAAAAAAGATATATATTGTCGCATTAAACTTGAACAAGTTAAATATTCAATCTTCAAATTTATTGTAGATTTTTTTTTATGGATAGATAATGTTTATGGAAAAAATGTAGTTTGACTTGTGCCATGAATTGTCGGGCTATTGGACTTTCATCACAAATACATTTAAAATACTTTTAACATTTAAATATATTTATTTTAAAAAAATTTATATAAATAAAAAAAAAGGCCATGTATATATTTAGATAACACTTAAAATTATTAATTGATTGAAAGCTATTATTTTATAGATAATTTTAAAACTTCTGTTGCCTACAGTGTATTGTATAAATATTTTTAGTTTTTTTATTTTTCATTTTAAATTATGACCAAGATAAAATAAAAATTAAATATAAAATTGATTAATATTTTTTTCTTTTAATCATATATTAATAGAATTACCGTTTTTTCAAATTTATTTTATTTTTTTCCATTCAAATATTGATTTTTGCAAGTATTTGTATGTATGAAATTTTTTTTTTGTATGTAATAGAAGTTGTTGGAAATCTTTGCTTGTTGGTTGAGTTTGGTTTAATGTGAAAACCACAAAATTTCATGCTGTCACATTTGAAATTATTCAAAGATATTTAACTGAAATAATGGTAGTGGTTTTGGCTCAACATTCAGGTGATAAACGCGTTGGTGATGGGAATGATATGTATAAAAGGGAGAAAGGACTTTAATAATCAAAATCATCTGGCGTGATATTGGCTTGTCACTAAATTGCTACATTTCATCACCCTTCTATATATACCATAAAATATTATTTATATATATACAATCTTTCTCTCAACCATTTCAATTAAAATTAAAAATTATATTCTCTTTTTTTTAAACATAAAATTTCAATTTCATTTGTCAACATTTGTTGTTACATACAGCCAAAATCAAAGTATCCCATTTTATATCTTTATACGCTGTTTTCCTATATTTTTTTTGTTTTTTTTTTTTTTTATTTCTAATTTATTTATCTTTACCATTTTTTATCTTTGGAGCATAGGTTACTCTCGGGGCATTGTCCCGGGGGCAAATACGGTCTAGGCACCTCGGCGCCCTGGCGTCCCGACGCCTTGTCTCTTTCAGCTACCACTTAGTGATATTGTACTTTCAACTTTTTCAAGCATTTTATCACAATGTCCTGCATCCATATTTTCAGCCAAATGAAAATTCGTCGACCGAATAAATTTTCTTTTCATTTCGCTATACCAAAAAAATAATATAAACTATATATAGAGAAAATTGAATTAATTTCATCAGTTTCATTGAAGTTTTCATTATTTTTTTACTCTGAAAAAAAATTATTTTTTAAATTATATAATAGCGTAATTATACTTTTCAAAAATTCAATTATATTTTTACATAAGAAAAAAATATACATTTATCAAATCAGGTGTTTTAACTATGATAAAAACATTTTTGAAAAAAAAAAAAATACATCAATTTATTATTGAAAAAAAAAACTATTGTACTGCGTGGTAACTAATATGAGCAAGGATTTTAAGGGTAAAGGTTGCTTGAAAGGGATTCATATCAGTAAATTAATTACAGCTTAAAACATCGTTAGGTTTTAAGGGTGGAAAAGAGGGGTGTCAGTGGTACGAATTCGGTTATTAACGCAGTACATCATACTTGTGGACTAGTCTCTCCTTTTCTCTCTCTTTTTTGCTCTCATTAAACTCATTTTATTATTATTATTATTTTTCATATCGTTATCAAATTCTTTGTCCAACTTTCTGGCCATTCAGGCTGTTACTGTTAAACACAGATTATCCCCCATACTCATATACACACGAGCTGGCTAAATATTATGGATAATGGATATGAAAAATTATGAAATATATTGATGCTGTAAATGGCCATTTTGGCAATTACAGATATTGGAAAAACTTTATTTTTATTATAACATTTTAACTGTATAATAATGGATAATTGTTGCTATGGGAATTATTTATTTTATTTTATTTTTCGTTGTAATAAAAATGTCATAAAAAATTTAACTTTCACTTTAAATTTTTTATACTATTTTATATGAACAATTGTTTTACGATTAAGGCGTTTTTTTTTTTTTATGATAAATTTTATTGTTCACTTGTTATTTAACTTTGTTTTTTGTATTGAGATTTATATATAGAATATATATAATTTAACGAGATATACTTGACTATAGACATGTATACATTGTATACATTTGTTAGAGAAAAAATTGTATTTAATTTCTGGTTGAACTTGTTTTCTTGTTGTTTGAATTATTATCATGGTAAAATCGGTATTTACAAAGTTGCTTGGTAAATATACTTGAAGTATACGAAACTTTTAAGTTGTATTTACTTGGCTGGAAATTAGAGAGATGAAATTGCATGATGGTGTTGGCTAGTTGTATCGATCCAAAGTTATTGCCTCTGTTGAATCCATCAGATGTAATATCATCTTGAAATGCCGAGGCAACAAAGTAACTTAATTGAAACAAAAAAATAAAAAGAATTAATGTACAAATAAATGACTCATCTTAAATAATAATTAAACAGAAATAAATTTTTATTTTTAAAATAGAATAATTCGTGAAATTTAAAATATGATTTACACAACGTCATTTTGCTAAAATATTTTTCTCCTTGATAGTTTATAACCCCGTTAAAAATACCTTATCAATTTTATATTTTTTATCGTCAAAAGAATCTTGTGACTTGCGTGTTTCACTAGAAATTCAACTAAATTTCCTTGTCATAATTGTCGTTCACAATTCATCAAAAATTCCACACTTGTTTCATTGAAATATTATATCGAATAAAATCAAATAATGACAAATATTTTCGGTCAATAAATTATAAGCTTTTTCAATAAATTCCCCAAACACAATTCAAAATTTACAAATAATGACAAAAATAAAAAATTCCTGGGTAAAAAAAAAAAAATTAGACGGAATAATTAGCCATAAATGAAGTGGCACTTTGAAATATCCATTCAAAAAAAAAGTAACTACCTACTAGTATATAAGTATAGCAAAAAAAAAATCAAAAAAACAAGTCTTGAATCCTTTCCGGTCTTTCAAGAGCAGAGAGTGAAGATATGCTGAGCGATAATGGAACTGCAAGTTGCATTTGTCGAGACCATTTTTATAGTACAATCATGAATGTATATTGTATTTATAATGTATAAATTCAAGTAGAAGGGATGCAAAGACACTGAAAATACAAACGTGTAAATAAGAAAGTTTAACTTGTACATTAAGCCTCAAGCATTTTTCATTTAAATATATTTAGATTTATTATTTTAATATATAAATTTTATTTTAAATAAAAATATGTCTTTTCTTTTCTCTTGTCTATCTATATAACTCGAAAAAAAAAAAAAATATTTAGCCCAAAGTAAATTATGCCCGGATGTTGTTTGAACACGTGACTACAAGTCTTATTAAAAATTGCAGAAAATTTTGATGTATCATCAGCTCCATCGACATCATAAGCTTGATATCCGGCTTGAAAAAGTAACATGTTTACTATCATTGATCTCGCTGACTGTATTTATATATATTTTCTTCTCTCTTATTCATCTTGATATTTTTTTTTCATTTTTTTATCTCTTTTTTTTTCTTCTTCAATTTATTTTTGCGTAGGTGAATTCCTGTGGGTTTATTTTCAAGACATTGGAAGATCTTTTTTCATTTTATTCCAACAGACTTTTCGTCGACATCCAAGATGATGGCGACAAGCTGAAAGAGGAAGAGAATAAGTTTGTTAGGTGTTCGTGCCTATACTGAGGAGGTTACTCCCGGAGGACTGAGAATTCATCCAAGAATTCTTTAGCGCTCTGACTTCATTTTATTTTCTTCAACCTTTTTATCATGTTAGTTGTTTTTTTTTTTTATTCATTTTGTAGAACGTCTCGGTATATAAGGATACATATATATTCTAGACATTAGAAATATATATATATACACTTGGTGAATAGAAGTATAGAAAAAAAAATTTATATCAAAGTCTCAATGGACATTTGTAACCTGATGATGGAAATGTACTCAGTTTGAGCATGAAGTAGAAAATTAAATGAACTTTTGTGCCCTTGGTCTTGAAATTATACTCAACCTTTTTTTATTATTTTTATTTTCATTTATTTATATTTTTTTTATCAGTCTATTCTATGTAGTTTGTCGTCTTGAACTGTCTAATCTACGAGCTTTTTTATCTAAAAAAATTTTAAAAAACTTGGCATTATTTATTCAAATAAATAAATGTATATTATTTATTTATAAATTGAGGAACAATTGCAATATTTAATAGTAAAATAATTACTATTATTATCATATTTATTGTGCAAATTTTTAATCAAGCATAACTGCATCATCACTACCAATTCATTTGATGTCAAGTTCTGTTATACTGCAATTTTATATTTTTAATATATAAAATTATATTACTATTATTGTTGCTGTTGTTTTTTTTTTTTTTTTTTTGTTAGTAATATTGCGAAAAAACGTGTCGAATTGATGATTGAGTATTTTATTCAAGTAGGATTTTTTGTACATCTCTGTGAGAGTGTATCATAAATGCATGAAAAAAAACTTATATTATAGAAATTTTTTAGTTGTACAATATTTTTAATGTGTACGAGAGATTATTAAGAAAAAAAAACAGCAGGTATCCCGGTCATCTCCTCCACGCTTAATATAAAGCTGATGAAAGAAAAAAAAGTCTAAATTGCCCTAATTTTATCCGAAAGATGCATGAATCAATTAAACAATTATTTTTTTTGATTTATTGTATTTCTAAATGTATTCTAAGCAAAACAAATCCCCCAGAAATATTCCACTGTAAAAAATTACGAGCAAATTAGAAGGAAATCTGCAAAAATATTTTCGCCAGGTGGTCAATTTATATTCGGGTTATTTTGGCTAGAATATTTTTAGCATACAGCTGCACTATAAATATCCCGTCATTAAAAATAAATAACATCAAAGAGAGAGAGATGAAAAAATTAAAAATGGATGAGTTTGCATAAAATGTATTGAAGATAGCTACAATTTCTTGAATGACTGGATCACGTGTATTTATAAAACCGATCGAGTTAAAATGATTTTACTATAGACAAGATAATATTGAATGAAGAGCCAGCTGGTAATTTGCATCATGATCAAATTTTTCATGTCCTCAAGGCTTTCTTAGTGTGTAACATAGTCAATGTTATTTTTAAATAAAATATATAGCTTATCGTCAAACATCGGCTTACACCTCATATCTGCCATGATGCTTGCAATCCCGTTATACAAATAAAATTACATAAAACCAAACAGAAAGGACCAACGATATATATATTTAATATATTTTATTAACAATATTTTAAGATTATATTTTCTCTTTCGAAAGAGATCTCTGCAGTTATTTTTTATTTGTTTGAATATTGCCTTGAGGTAAATAAAAGCCAGAGATTTTATATCATTTCTTGAAAATCAAGCACAGTGTTAACTTATCGATTTTATATATTTTTTTTTTATATATCCAAGGGTAAAAATGAAAAAAAAATAATGTTATAAATCATATAAAATGTAGAGTTCAAATAGAATGGCTTATTCTTCGTTTGGTTTTCAAAACTTTTGGCAAGTGTTGCCTGAAAAATTGAGGGTAATTTGACAATAACGTTAAAATGAAAAAGGAAGTTTGATGTTTTTTTTTATATTTTTGTGAGTCAATTTATCAAACGAGCTAACTTTAGTTGTAACTCAAGTATTTAATAAGTTGAATGCTATTTTTCATTATTTTTTTCTTTCAATATTATATTGAATTTTTTAAAATGAATAGAATAGGGTGTAACGAGGGTTATGGCTTTCCTCATTCGGACACAAAATGACATTAAACATTTAAAAAAAAAAAATATTTATCATTATTATTTTGCTTTTTTGGATGAGACTGAAGTTGTTGATGAGATTGGATGACAGGTGTATCGATCCTCTGTATTGGTATAAATGTTTTTTAAGAAGAAAAAAAAAACGTTTATTGCTGAATTTAAAGTACCCAGTTTTATTTTATGGTATTTTTGTTTGTATTTATTATTTGCCAATCAACTTTTAATATTTCTGGGAATTTTTTAATTGTTTGCTAAATATATTCGAAGAAAGATGTCAAATCAAGAAGTTTAAATGTAGATAGAAAATATTTTTGTGAACAAAGGAATATGTGATCGGAAAATTGAGTTGAGAGGATACACTCCCAGAGGAAGACAAAATTCCAGTTTATATTTTGAGGGATGAGAAATACTGCGGATAGAAATGGAAAGCGAAATTCGTGGTGAATTTCAATGTGCTCTGTGTTCGTGCTTGGAAAACTTCAATCCTCTCGCTTTCGATGATCCTTTTTTTTTTTATTCTCAAAACTCTTTTAGTACAGCGAAAAATCCATTGGATCCATTGGATCATATTAAGTTGTTTTTTTTTTCTTGTATTTTCTTTTGTGTCTCACTTTTCACTCTAATTTTACAAGAAAAAAAAATAATAAGATAAATAAATTCAAACGAGATGAATATAAAAATATGTTTAAATTCTTTTTTTTTTTTAAATAAAGATGTCTGTTGAATTGACAGTTTAAACGCATTCAAGAAAGATCACTCGCTTCGGGCAAAGAAAATGCGTTTGCGTGTTTCTAATATATGTATTTTTATAAATAAATTATCGTTCATGTCGTTGACACTTTTAATCAACATATTTTGAAATAAAAAAAGCTATACAATCTCAATTGCAACTGATGGCATTTCGTCAATGACATGAAGAGATAAAATTACCAAATAAAAACATTTTAAAACAAAAAAATCAACAAGATATTTATAGCTGATTAGTTTGATGATATATATTTTCGATGAATATATTTAAAATACATATCGATAAATCTATCCCTAAAATATATTTCACGGAAAACATTTACGTTTGTTTGATTTCAAAAATACAGACAACATCCACACAAGTGTTTGTAAAATAGTGCTTCACACAAATATACATATAGAAAATATAAAAATATACCCCCTTGATTTTGAAGTTGGATTTACCATAAGAATGGTTAAAGCATTATTCTATAGATCCAAGGTAGATGATAGCCCAACTTGAAAATGGCCAAAGCCAAGGGGCTGGTGACAGATGCTCTGTATGTAAATTTCAAAAACGAGAAAACCCACAGTGAAAAGCTCCATTTCTAGTTACACCTACATCTCACATTTATTTAATGTAAATATTTTCAAACACAAACAGCTATGCTGTATATATAAACACACACTACATCAGACAATACTTCAAGACGGTGATAAAGACCTATCTCTTGCTTTTCTTCCCTCTTTGAATTTACACTGAAAATAAGGATGAGGAGGAGCTTCATCGTACCACTCAAACAAAGGTTCACATATATATATATTTTGCAGGAAGAAGGCGTTAATTGAAACGAAACTCTTACTCTTCTATTCTATGCATAATATGTATAGTGAAAAAGTTTATTTTATTTTTTACATTTTACAAAGTTTTTTTTTTTTTTTTTTTATTAATTTTCACAAATTTTTTTTACTTGTTGATGGATTTTATATTTTTAATTATTTATTTGTCGAGGAAATTCAATAGATGAGGTATTTTTTTTATGTCAAGTTGTTCAAACACACAAAAGAGGTAATTTAATTTCTGAAAATTAATTTAATTAGTGGTTGGTTTGTCCTTTATTGCATATGAAACTGGTTGAATTAATATTACAAGCATCTGTTGTTTAATGAATAATTAAAAAATTGGATAATCATATTGAATATTATATTTTTCATTTAAATGTTTATATAAGATTTCATGTATTATTTGAGAAAAAAAAAACATTTTTATTTCGCGTTTTTTGTATTATATGATGGGGGGTATGTGTTGGAAGGATGTTATTATGAAATGTGATTTTATTTTATCTGTCATTGTCAAACCCCATGTGATTTTTATTTTATTTTTTCTCTTGGGGTTTTGTTATAAACACCTTTGGTGAACGACAATATCATACATGGTGTTTTTATATTTTGTTAGAATATGCACTTCAAAGAGGGGTAGCACATGCGGATTACCATTTATTTTTATATTTTTTTTACATTTTTTATTCCCCTTTTGTCAATTTATCTACTTGATCATTTTCATTCATTTTTTTTCTTCTTAAAAAAAATAAGAAAAAGAAAATTGTCTCTGTCTGATCATTATTATGGGGAAAATAATTATTAAAAATAATTCTTTAATATAAAGGGATGGAAAATTAGCTGTAAATAAAAATATTAAAATATAATGAATGTTTTTGATGAAAAAATCTTTTAAAGAGAAAAATTTCAATTAGAAATAATTCTTAAGGCTTAAAAAAGTGATCTGGACTTATTGAAGCTCTTTAGACTTAAGAGAACACATTAAGGACATTAAAAAAAGAAAAAATTAAATACATTTATCTAAAGGTTGTAATTAAAGGAACTTTTATATGACTTCGTTGAATAAAGATGACTATAAAAAAATAGAATAAAATATTTCATCTTATTTTTATTAGGTAAATAAATTAATATATATCTTCTTATTAATTGAATCAGAAAAAATATGTTTTATTTATAAAGAAAAGAATTTGAACGAATAAATATACCCCGAAAACCAAATTGAAAAACCAAATAAATTTTATCCCAAGTTATATTTTTTTTGAGAATACAATTGGAGTATGTCATAATTTAAAATTAAAATAGAATCAAATAAAGCTCTCTATCAATAAATTGATAAATCGATTTGAAAAATAAAAAAAAAAACTTACATTGGGGGAAAACAAATTTAAAAAATTCTTTTATTTTCATATTTTTTTTCATTTTCCCTCGAGAGATTTTGAGTGAGTACTGAGTACTATGCAATTTTTTTGACCTCGTAAATTAAACATCTGAAAAAAAACAACATGTTCACAATAAATTCGATCAGAATTGTTTGAATTCTTGTACCTTATTATTTTTTTTTTTATTTGTTTTATTTCTACGACAAAGAAAAAGAAAAATAGTCAGTACGATTTTGGAATGCTAATGTGAACGTATATATACAAAAGTCGTTCATACTTTCATGGAGGGTGGTTTCCTGTTATGGTATCTTTTATTTTTTTATTTTTTTGAATCGAGTTCATACCAAACCAACCATAGGGACATTTTAAAACGTTCTGCGGAATTTACGAGGCGTCGCGATCAGCCAAAAGTACTCATGGGAATTGAGATATATATATTTTTTTTTTATTTATTTATTTTTATCAACTTTTAATTTTTTATGTGGCCTGATTTTTTAAAATCTATTGATGTCCTTCATTTAGAATTTTATTGTTTTACTTGTAAAAAATAAAAATATAAATCAAAAGATTTTTTCAATTTTTTCACTCATTTTTAAAATAAAAGTCATTTTTATTTTTCTGTTTTAAAAGAAAAATTCAACTTTATTTTTTTTTTTTTAGTTTTCTCTATTTTTTAACCAACTTTGTGTACTGAAAAACCTACATTTACATGAATCTTTTATTTGCAAACGAGCAGCGAGAGTGAAAGTCACCTTTTTATTATAAAAAACATTATTCTATGCATTTCTTCTTTCTAGGTTTTCATTTCTCATCGTCATTCATTACTTGCAAGCAAACAAAGCATAGAAATAATGAAAAAAAAATAATTATTATTATAAATAAAAAAGGGGTCGTATAAATAAAATAAAAAACTTTTATATAAAAGCTAGCATTCAATTATCACGAAACTTTTTTCTTTTATATAATTATTTGTGGCTCATTCAGAAAATAGCGTAGAAATAAATTGAAAGCCGATAGATTAGGTCAATTACAAGGTGGAAAAATAAAGGGTTGATGTTAAAAATAAAATTCCAACAAGAAAAAGTAAATTTCTTTGTCTCTAAATAACTGAAATCATAGAAAATATTTTTATTTTCATGAAAATAATTTATATAGACCATCACGTAGAAATGTTATATTTATTTTTGATATATATATTTTTTTGGCTCTTCAGCATCAATTTTAAATTGTCGAAATAAGGGATGAGATATTCGTCGGGTCGATTTACCGAATTTGCCATATACACACACGAAAAAAAAATTCAAATAGAATTTTTAGTGTAAAAAAAAAGAAAAAAACCTGATCCATGTCTTGCTTTCAACTGCTTTCAACCCCAACTTATAAAAAAATATTTTACATTCACATCCCAACGTACAAACACAACCCAAAGAAAAAGCAAAAAAAAAATGATAAAATAAAATTATATAAACGCAAATTCAGCTAATAAAAATATATAAAAAATAAAATTTTATTTAACAGTATAAACAAAAAAAAATAAATTCATTTAGAAATAAAAATAATATTCAAGTTCAGCCAGGTGTTGGGTTTATAGATTTGGGCTAGCCAAAGGCCAGTCACCAAATTGTCTCGTTTACATTTAAATCACTCATCATTATCATTTAAAATCAGACGAGACCCTAACAAACAAAATAAAACTTTTTCAATTGCTTTAGGTCTAGAATAAACAAACATAAAAATAAATCAAGTAAATATATAAGCAAGTTTTGAATTTCATACGCAAACAGTTAAATTTCTTGTTAAATTACTCAAATTTAACAACATTTTATTGAAAAAACTTGATACTGGACCCTCTTTAGCCTAATTTAATTATCAATAAAATCATTTATTATTATTGTTATAATCATTTGAACATGGGTTGTTGTTTTTGGAAAATAATAGAATTTCCTGGTGGTATAGTTTTTATTAGTTTCTCTTTTGCCTTTTTATATTTTTTTTGTATCAACCCTCAAGACAATTGAAACGATAGATCAATGCCTGACAGTGTTGGGGTATTTTGTTGGTATAGATATATGTGTTGAAGCATATCTGGACTGTCCAAGGTGTGTGATGCTTTGTATCATTCACATGACCCCTCGATTGTGTGTGCCATATTGTCTTTTGGGACACAAATCAAGGTGCAAGTGGGTGTCACCAGGGACAAACCTAAGACGAAATAAGGACAATTGTATTGTGTATTTTATAAATATTTATTGTCCAATGTAATATAAAAAGTTTAAAGGAAAAACATTTATTTTTGAAGAATTAAAAACTCGATAATATTTAAGTAAAAATTAGTTGACAAAATTTGTGGATTTTTATAATTTTTTATATTAATTTTATATGGAATTTATAATAAGCTAGGAAGTCTTATTAATTAGGAAATTATTAACGCTTCGTTTAACATTTTTATTCTTCTTGTAAATTGTAATCCACAAAATCCAATGAGCTTTAGTCAAGTCCAGACATTTTGAATCCTTTGATACCACATCATTCTGTCTATCCAACAAATTCAACTAATTCTTATTTATTTTTGTATTTTATTGTTGCTGTACAATTCACTGCAATATATTTTTTTTATTATCCATTACACAAATTTTTTTTTTTGTCTTTTACCTGGAAATAAAATTTTTATTTATTTTTTTTATTCTCAGGGAGATCAGATGAATCATAATAGTTGATTGCATGAAATATAAAAATAATGTTGATTGTCTTTTTGAATCAAAAATTACAATCAAGATTCACCGTAAAGTTTTATTTTATTTTACTTCAAAGTTTGTATTTATTATTATCAAAAAAAGTAATCAAAAGAATTTTTTTTTTTTAATGTCTTGGTAATTTTAATTACAATTAATTGGTGTAACAGCTTGATGAGAGTCATAACCTTTTCAAACAAAATATATTCCTCAAGTAATATCAACTTTTAATGTTATTCATTACAAATTGTAATTATTATATTTTTGAATAATAATTAATCTAAAAATATACATTCAAAAAGTGAATAAAATTAACTCAATTTATTTAAAAAAAGTTGAATAAAGTTAGAAGTAAAGTTATACATAGAAGATGAATAATTGTGATTGATAAAATAAAATGACGAAATGATCTATCAGTTCGATTCAAAATAAAGATATAATTTATGTCGTATAATAATGATATTATCGGTATTTGATATATAAATCCATGATTGAGAATACGGGACAATCATGAATGCCAAAATAATTATATATTCCAGAACACGCTTGATGCCAGTTTATTTTTATATTGTATACATATACGTGGTGGACATATCTTTCATTACTGGAATCCATCCAGAGGGTGCGTTGAATCGTTCGATTATCGACGCTTTATCTCAAAATTTAAGGGTAGTAATATTGTTGGTGTTGGTGGTGTTACCTGTATAGATATACATACCATCATTTGTTAAAATTCATTGTTCAATAAATAAACTGGAATCATGTTTGCATCACAAAAATAATAGAAATTATATTCATGAAAATGTTGTTATTATTACATCATATCTTCCTCGTGATAATAATATTTAATATGATTATATGTTTTATTATAATTTAAAAAAATTTGATATATATTTTATTTTTTTTTTTCGATCACGTAGACATTAAAAGTTGTAGGGTGGTGCTGGCTCATCAGCACAGAGTTAACAGTCTGAATACCAATTGTCTCGACGTAGTCTCGACATGGCTCAACTAAATTTTCTATCCTTTATCTACCATTCTTTATAAAAAAAAAAAAAATAATCTATATTTGACAGTCGTTGTTCATTTAAATTGAAAAAAAAAAAAAAAAAAAACCATTTTTTTTTAAATGTAATTTACATTTATTGATTTGATAAAACATTTGACATTTGTTTTACTAAAATTTTCAATTGTCATCAATTTAAGTATAGAGCTTTTTAATATTATATTTTGGTTACAGTAATTGATTGATTGTTTATTCATGTAAATTATTGACAATAATTGGGTTCATTTGATTTTAATAATGATTTATTTGATGATATTTTAGTTGAGTATTTAACTTGATGATACACTTCATCAAATGACAAGTCTCAATGAGTTTGATTTACAAATACAACGAATTGATTTAGGCATGCTCGGTTCTAGTCATCAATCAATCAATCACCTTTTTGATGAATGCTTAATTTAATGCCAGTGTCAATATTACAGTATGCTTTGTCATTTGATATTAATCATTTAACTGTGTTATTTTTTGTTGACAAATATTAGTGAATTTTTGTAAATTAATTAAGACAACACCTGATTTTTTGTTACGAAATTTCCATAAAAATAGGCCTTTTTATATTTATATTTTCAATTAAAATTATTATTATTTTAATAATAATTTGATTGACAAATAGATATTAAAGATAACCAGAGTTTAATGATAACGAAAAGTCTAGATATAAATAAAATCAGTAAATGAAAAAGATGAAAAATAAAATAATGACAATTGGGGTGATAAATTTGACGCGAGCGCATTGGAATTTTAGTGATAATACTTGAATGAGGGTTGATAATACCACCACGTGTTTATATACGTAAATAAACGATGATATCCGAGTTAAACCGAGATATAAAATTCAAGTTGAAAGAAAACTACTATACTGAAATTTTCTCAGTTGTTCAATCGCGCGCGCCGAAAACATTTGTCGTCTCTTATTAAATTGTGATTAAATATTAAGTTGTTTAATTTATATTTTTTTTTTCAACAAAAAATATTAATTTAATTTTATTATTGTAACATAAAAATTAAGTGTTATGGCATCTCAGTAAAATTCCAATCAAAGGTAAAATTCAATTACAATTTTTTCAATGTTTATATTTTTTTTTTTTTTTTAAATTTATTTTTGATATTTAATTTTTTTCTTCATCATGATTGAGCTTGTTATAACTGTTTAATGTGTTTTTTATTTTAAATTTCATGTACATATTTTTAATACTTGATATTGTGCGTTGTGGTAAATTTTTATATATTTTTTTTCATTCGTTTGTAAGTACACGTGTACTGCAGTGGTATTCACAAAAACAATTTGCAAAAAGGATAAAAACAGTAATGACAAGTAACAGATTGTCTTCAAGACAAATAATAATAATAAAAAATATAAAAAAATCACAATCGCTCAAGATGGTACCGAAGGAATGGTATTTGAAAATGTGAAATCCTTTTTTAACATCTGTGCACGCTCTTGCGTGACAACGCACCGTTAACGAGTCTTTATATTCACCAAAAAAAAAAAAAACGCAGTTATTTTCATCCCCTAAATATCAAATCAACTATGTTAATCTATATATAAATACATGATATATATATTTTTTTAAAAAATAAATAACAACCTGTCTAAAAAATCTAATAATACAATTTTTTTTTTTTGCTGTCTGGTTGAAAATTTGATGGAATGGTTTTTATAAAAATGAATATTTAAATATTTTTTAAATTAATGTATATGCATTTAATTTTGACATTTAAAAATTATTTATTTTAGTAAAATTTTCAAGTTAAAAAATGATTTACAAGAAAAATTTTAATTTTTATATTTTTATTTTAAATCAAGATTTAATGTCGTTTAATATAATTTAAATATTATTTTTTAAACTTGAGCTTTAGCCATAATACTTTTATGAAAAAAATATAATTTATTTTCTAAATTTCTATTAATAATTGCCTTAATTTTATACGACACAAATTTCATGTTAAATATTAAAACGAGAATCACTAAATTTCTGTACATGAGGAGAGCAGAAACTCGGTTTTTTCTTATCAAAAAATATTTGAATATACATTTGAGTGTTAATATAAAAACACAACATCAATGCAAGCATAAAAATGAAAGGAATAAAAAAATGATGATAAGAGAGTCAAGTAGTCACATCAGAAACATTTTGAGTTTATAAAATTATTTTTAACTTGGTTAATTCGTTGAGTGTATTTAATGCAAAAACATCAATTAGTTTAACTGCGGTGTTTATCCTCTGCTTTTTTATATTTTAATTTTTAATTTTTTCACAAGTAGTCTCTTGATGATGCGCTTATTTTCATGCCAAAATGCATTTGTAAATTAAACCACTCATGTGATTTTTAATTAATATATTTAATGTTAATTATTTGTGCATTATAATCACATATACTGCGCAAACAATTTATATTCACTAATAATCTGATATGACAATTTTAATTCAACCATTAATTTTATACATAAAGCAACAGCTAAAAAATATAAATTTATATTTTTTTTTTTGCAACACATTAGCTTTAAATTTAATTACTATTTTGCAGGGCTTATTTATTTATTTTTTGTTTTAATAGAATAATATATATTAATCAAGAAAAATTGAATTTATATTTTCAAAATAATTAAATATACTTATCTATTATTTTTTATTTTAATTAAAATTAAATTGTTTATATGAATTTATTCTTAATTAATTCAATATATAAACAAGTTTTTTATGAGTAAATAATTTTTTAATTTGTTTGTTGATTATATTTATTAGTTAAATTGTTGTGGAAAAAAAAAAAAAAAACAAGTTCAGAGATGCAGGTCTTAAGTAAAATCCCCATTTACTTTTCCAAGTTTTTATCAAGAAAAAAAAGCTTTCTTTCTGTTATCTTATATTTTATCTTTTTGTCCTTTGGCCAGTAGGATTACTTAGCCATTAGGATCTTGTCTTGTTCGTTGGACAAATCGTTGTTAACATCAGTCGACATTTTAACGTTTATTTTGTCTCAAGTTATTCGCTCATAAGAGCACAAAAGTGCAACCAAAACCAAAGCAACTACCCTTTCTTTTTTTTTATTATAATTTTTTTCTTCTTTTTCAAAATGCTATATCTCTATAGTTTTTTGTGTGTTTCAGCTACTTTTAGCTTCCTTTTACCGCTTTGTTTCTATCACACTGATACGAGTATTCAACGTGAATTACGAGGTAGATTTTGCCTTTCAGGATGTACTGGCTTTTAATACCTCGAGGCTTTTATTTTTATTCAACTTGATAGTTACATTACATTTTTATTTTATTGATCTTAAACGATTCTTCAATAGCTCTCACTTTAACTTTGATCATTTTTTTTTTCTTCAAGTTATTAATTAATAACAAATTTATTATTTTTAATTCAAATAAAATTAATCAATAACTTAATGATTTTTAAATTTCCTAAAAATTATTTCAACAAAGTAAAGCTATTTTAAGTTTAAATTATTTTTTTTTAATCTCTGTTGAATGAAATTAATCGAAATTTGTCGAGGCTAGTGAATGCCAAAGGGGTTGAAAAACACCCGCGAATAATACTCGCCCGAGTTATGAATATTAAACGTGCCAAGACTACAGTCGTTTTATTCACATGATTATCCTCATATGAGGTTTTAGGGTTAAGGCTGCAACTGGGATGTCCCCAAGAGGCCTTATATAAAATACAACATTCTCTTTCTATCACATTTGTTATTCAACATAATATTTCAAAATAAAAATTCAACCCAACACTCACTTAATAATAATTTTAAGTTTTTTTTATGTTTTAAAAAACAAATTATAAATTTTTCTTGTTAATAAAAAGGATTTATTTTTAAATTATTATATTCACTTAGTGTGAGGCTTATTTAAAAATAATTTAAACCACTTGGAGTTTCAAATTATACATCCAAAAATAATATAAAAGCTGCACGTGTGATCAAAAAAAAAAAAAATACACTTGCTATGAAAATATTTAAATTTAAAATTAAAAAAAAATAAAAAAATATATTTTTTAAATTAATTTAAATATTTGCTTATATCATTTTATTGATTTTTTCATATTTTTTCTTACTATCACTGTTATTTATCTTGGAAAAATAAGAAAATGATAAATTTTTTTTCATCACTCATGTTACATGTTCACCCTAAGAGCAAATATTTGCTAAAATTTGTTATATCAATTTTTTTTTTATGTATACGCTCAATTTCATGTATTATTATTATTATTTATTGGAAATATTTTAAACGAATCGAGTCATCCCAGTGTATGCACCTGGTCACCCCCTTTTTATTTATTTTTTTTGATTGCGCACAATAGAATAGAAGAGGCTTCATTCGGTTTATCGATTATTTTCTCTTGTAACACATGAAAAACCCAGATGTAAGACAACAGTTTCCAATCAAAACAAATAAATAAATAAAATATTTTTTTATTTTCTATATCGTAATAGCATTTAATGAATTTGTTAATTAACAAAAAAAACTCTTACGCAAAATTAAATTTGTGGTTTTCATGTGACATCAATAAGACTTCCCTCAAAATAAAAAAAAGACAAAAACAAACTTGCTGTGTCATGGGATTAAAATTGCTTTTCTATCCAAAAATAATGTTCAAATATAAATACATAAAAAAGTTGAACAAATTTCTGTTATTATTAAAAAATATTACTTTCTTTTTTACAAAAAATTTTTTCATCTTATCTCTAATGATTCTTCTTTAAAGAAAAAATGAAAAAAATTGTCTCTCAGCAGCTTTACACTCACCCTTCTTCTCTAATTAGTTGTAAAAGTAAAAAAAAGAGTTAAGGGGTAGTTGACACAAACACATGTAAAAAATAAAAATCATAAAGAAAATAATAATATACACTGTCAAACACATTGATAAAAAAATTATCTACATACATACAAAATTTCTGCATGGTGTGACATGTGCTTTCGGTTCTTTAGTCATAGTTTTGAGTTAAAATGGATATGCTCAACCACCCACTCCCTCTTCTAACCCTGTCTTTTGCACCCCTCATTTATCTAACACATTGATGAAGAAAAAAAAAAATATATTAAACACGTTGTTGTATGTACATGAATTGTGTTCAATATATTTATATGTCGTGGTGTTTAAGCATGGGGGGCTTCACTGTGTTTTTCGAGGGGTTGTACCCCTAACTATGACGCTAGTCTTCCGTTCGACGTGGTTAAAGTTGCCACGATACTTCTAAAATAAAATTTTTATAAAAGCATTATTTAATATTATTATTTATCTAATATTTAGTTAGGTTTTTTTGGTTTTTTAATTTGCGTGCATTTAATAAATATTTGTTTCTTTAAATTCAAAAATATGTTGATAAAAATTATAATCAATTTATCAAAGGGTTGTTGGGTTTTCAACTTTTTTTCTAAAATTATATTATGAAATGTGATTCTTGTGATTTTTAATTTTTAATTTAATGATAAACAATTATATTTGTGATTGAATTGATATATTTTATTGTATAAAATGCGTCATACTGATGGTGTTGGTGGTGTTCATTATTTTTTGGATTGTCCAAGATGGCAGATGATCAATATTTATCGTCCACAAATTAAATTTGCCACTATAAGGTATATTTTCTTGTTTTTTTTTGCTTTAT
Organism: Aphidius colemani; assembly: GCA_030523065.1. Classification (NCBI taxonomy): domain Eukaryota; kingdom Metazoa; phylum Arthropoda; class Insecta; order Hymenoptera; family Braconidae; genus Aphidius; species Aphidius colemani. The sequence goes on along the minus strand of JAPYYR010000162.1, from coordinate 28,696 downwards.
TTTGTGGATATTTTTATGGGGTGTGTTGGGGAAAAATAATATTTACAATGTTGTTGCATTTTTATATGAAAATAAAATATTATTATAGTGAATTGTGTTGGTGGATGTACGAACGTTGTTGGAATATAAATTATTATTAATGTTTTTTTATTGTTTTTATTTTATTTTTTTTTGAATAAAAACATTAAAAAAATTGGTATGTATACGTGGCTTGAATATTATCTTGTTTGACCAGGGTAAGAAAATTTAGATCTTTGTTAACGAAGCTCTATTAGATATTATCCGACTATTTGTGTATTAATTTTTGAAAGCACAGTATAATATTTGAGATAATAACAGACTCTTAATCTTAACTAGGGTGTTTGATATTTTAAGTAAAAATAATATCATTTTTTGTTTTGATAAATAGAGGGTTTAATTATATTTAACTATTATATTAATATAATAATTAAATGTTGACATTTATATAATAAAAAAAGTTATTTATTCAAGTTTTTTGTTAAATGTTTGTGGATGATGTACAAGTACCTTGAGACAAGTGTCAATTAAAATTTTATGTATCACAAAGATGCCTTATTTTCACCAAACGATGCATGATAACGAATCTTGAATTTTTCTTTCACATAAAGTATATATATATATATTTTTTTTCAACCCTTGTTAGCTCGTCTTTGGCAACTTTGTCATTTGCTTTTATCAAAATTCCCAGTGGATGACAAAAGCATACTTTTGACCTGGCAGACAAATTATATATACCTTGGTAAAAAATAACTATATAGACATCAAAAAAAATAATAAAAAATCATAAAGAAAAATACAACCTAAAGGCGTTCTCATGCAAACATACTGACAAACTTTTTGCGTATTAAAACTTCTATCTTGCCTGATATTAAAACATTCTTCAGTGGTCATTTTTTTTTTTTTTTCCTTTTCTTTCACTGACAACACTTTTATTTATCCCCTCATTTTTACCAGTTACAAAACTTGATATTAAACTCTTATCAAGACATAAAAAAAGATTGATATATATTAATGCTTTTTAAATTTATCAAATTTATTTTTAAAAAATTGTCAAATTTTCTGAACCAGAAGAAAAGATAAGGCCCTCATTTTTTTTCCCATAATACAACAAAGAAAATAATATTTGAGTAGAAAAAGATAGAAAAAAAAAAGCTCCTGGATATGAAAAAAAATTGTTCATTGAATTAGAAGGTCCAGTTTAAAATGAGGGTTGATGCCAAGACAGTTTAAAATTATTTCAAGTGTGATGATGCATAAAAATTTGATAATGAAAATAAAATAAATAAATAATTGCGTAAAAGAGGAAATTAAATAATAAAAAAAAGAAAAAAAAAAATGTATATAGGCGTGCCAACGACACTGATAAATGTTGAGTAAGGTAAAATAATAAAAATTTTATTCTACGAGTGTATCACGAAAATGTAATAGAGTGTGTATAGACTACACAGAGAGAGAAGGGTTGTTGTGTATACCATTAATAGTCTCCTCACCACTGGGTGTTGGTGGTCCGTGTGCTTGCCTTAATTATACGGAAATCCAATTCATGACTATTTTGTATTCAACAACGTATATATCAGCTTTTTTTTCTTCCTTTTAAATCCCAATGAATTAATTTTCATATTTTTTATTGAAAAATAAAAAGTAAACGCAAATAATTTATAATAAAAAAATACAAATTTCTAAATTTTTTAGCTTTAAAAATAGTAACAATAATCATATCAATTTTTTAGTTGAATAAAAAATAAATAAATAAATTTATTTTTATTAATAATTGTTTGAATTTAGAGTGAAAGTATTTTTTTTTTTTTTAAACTTGTTTTCACACTTGACTGGAAATTGTTACAAAAAAGATATAAAGTTTTTTTTTTTCTTTTGCTGAAATAAAATTGTTTGATGTATGAAGTAGACTGAAGTGCGGAGAAAATTTCTATCGAAGTAAATCCAGATTTAATAGAGAATCCTACAGGCGAGAACCCATATCAAACCCTCTCAAGCCACATGCCTCATCTCTTTCAATGAAAATCGCAGTTTTCTTCTTCTTATTTTCAACGTCAGCATATTGCATTATCACCATGACTTATGATGCCCGTTATGTAATACCCCAGTTTAGTTGATATTAAAATACATTTCATATACTAGAAAAATATATACAATTAACTTTATATATATTCGCTAATAATATTTTCATTTTATGAATTTAATTTATATTCAATTGACTTTTTATTACAAATAAATTTTTTATAAATTGAATTTATCGATTTTACTTTTCTCCATTCAAATGGTTTCACATACACACATTAAAATATGTCACAAAGAAAATTGAATTTTAAAAAACTTTTCATGAAATTATTTTATAAAACTTTCAAAAAAAAAAAAAAGTATTACAATAATTTTTCATTCAAACTTTTTAATACAAAAAATAAATATACGCAACTTTTATCTGTGAAATTTATTTACAAATAATTATTCGCATTTGTCATTATTTTTTCATGCATAAAAAAAAAAAAAAAAAAAAAAAAAACAATTGAACAATAAGAAACTATTTTGTATTCACAATGTGAGTTTAGGTCCAGTTCGTTTTCTGATTTTTAAAAAATAAATAAAAAACTAAATACAAAAGGGAGCAATAAGAAATCATGATTGAAAATCTGAGGGCGTCGACCAAAGTCCAATACAAAAACCGTTTCAGATTTGCCTTTTTTTTTTTTTTTTTTTTTTGATTATTTCTCGTCTTATTCTTCTTTTTTTGCCATACAACCCCTATAAAGAGCTTTTCTGCTATCGTCTATTTATAAATATATATATATCCATTTTGGGTCATGTGTATGCGATCGACAAAATCACTATTCCACCCGTTTTATATATTTTTATTACAGCAGCCATACGATCATATAAATGGAAAAGAGAATACTCAAATGAAATACCTCCTGCTGTGGTCCAACATCGTGGTGACCATTTAAATCTACCAATAAAATAATTTCAAATACGAACACATTAAAATAGTTACACTTAAAGAATTTATTATGCACTAGCTATTTTCCTTTTGATCTTTTCTTTTTTTTTTTCAAATAAAAAATTTAAAACAATCATAAATCTGCTACAGATTTTGTGCCTGTTTTATTTTTTTTCCTTTTACATAAGCATGTATACAATTTTTTATTATTATTATTATTATTATTTTTCTTGACGTTAGTAATAACAAAATAAAAATGAAAAAAACTATATATGAGCGCCATGTGCAGCTGGGTGTATTTATGACATCCTCTTTTTTCCATAGTGAGATATCGTGATATATATACAGAGTCAGCTACAGTTCATAGCACGCATTCGCACATGTTCAGAATATGAAAAAGAGCAGAAAAATAGTCTGGTTTTCATGAGGGTGCCTTTTTTTTCTTTATTGTCAAATATGATGCCAGAGTACATTCATATTTTTCCTTTAAAAAAATAACTCTTTATACATTATCAAAAAAAAATACAAATAAATATTTGGTTTTTGTAGAAGGATAGTGATAATAATAAAATAAATAAAATATAGATATTTATAAGAATAATATTTGTCAATTTGATGTATTTGATTGAAGACCAGACTTGGCAAATGATGATGATGATGTGTTTCTTTAATTAATTTCCAAAGAGCAGATGTTTAAATCGTAAAATATCTTTAGACCCTTTTAAGACGAGTGTATATTTATTTTAGCATGTGTATAGAAAATAAATACACCAACACACAACAACAACAACAACAACAACATTTTTAAATAGTATATAGTCAGTCAATTTTCGTAAAAGTCAGACATGTATACATCATCTTCATCAGCATGAATAGATAGTTGATTCATGTTATTGCTGTCGGAGCACTTGAATTCAAGTATATATCTTGCAAATGCAATTGTGTTAAGTATACATTAAGATGATCGAAAAGCCCTAGCAATACTTATTACTCCAATATACCATGAAAGTAGCAGAAAATAAAAAAATAAAGAATTAAATAAATAAAAGCCAAATGGATAATACCAGCACTGCCACTGACGCCGAGGGGTAACATCACTGATAAAAAAAATAAAATAAAAAAAACATCAAGGTATTACTTATCTCTTATTGCGGCACAATAAACAACCTTAGATTATAGTGGTTGAGGGAGGATTACCTTGAAGATTTCTAATTTTTTTTTTTTTTGATATACCCTAATCAGTTTGATACTCGATAACAATGCAGGATAAAAATAAGAAATCTTGTTGATCCAACTTGCTTGACCAATAATATCCGTATCTATTTATTTATTTTTTCAACTTTAAATTTGTGTTATCTATAGCGTTGAATGTGCGGGATTTAAATACTGATAGCGAAAGAGAATTTGTGTTTAAAAAAATAAAAAAAGTGTAGATAATTTTAGTTAAAATTCAAATGGTGGCCGCGGGGCCAACCCCTGATTTAGGAGTTTGACTTTCCCACAGGCCTGCGGCTTTCTCTCGAAAACAAGCTCCATACTGTTTATAGCTTGAAGAAAATATATATATATATATATTTATCTGCAGCGTATATATAAGTTGTGAATGGGAAAAGAGCGTATGCCAACCCTGAAGAGATAGTCACAAACGATAAGCTAAACGCTTGCTTCTACATTACACCTATTTGGAAGCATCCGGATATTTACTTTGAGATAAATTTATGTACATTTACCCAGATTCAACAAAATAGTCTCATTTTGCGATGTATATTTCCTACTTCCCCTTGGGCAATCTATGAAAAAAAAAATCTACCAGATCTGATTGATGAAAATAACATTTTCCAAATAATCGATATTCGATATACACTGTAGTGATCATTTTCTGATGGGTCAAATATTTTTAGCATTATTTAATGAAATCAATCACAAAATCGTCAAGTTATTAATAATTCTATATGCAATGTGAAACTGGAAGAGAGGAGACAACTGAATTTTCAAATTTTATGTTCTTTTTTCCCTTCTTAATCCTGTCGACTTGAGTTCAATTTCCTGTGGCTTGAAGGGGGCTGCACATCCCTAAATTTTCGATAAGATCGCAACTTGTCCCTTGGTTTCCTGAGGGTGTGCAGATATATCTCTAACCCATTTATACAAATATATATATAAACAAAAACATCAGCTAAACTTTCATCTATATCTTGAGTTTGTCAAAGTAATACCAATGGCTGACAATGAAAATAGATAAAATTTTCAAACGATACCAATGGGAGTTTAGATTGAGATTTTGGTATTAGCATATCATGTGTGTTTATAAGCCCTCAGTAATACCACGTAGATAAACATGTATTGTAGTAATTTATGACAAAAAAAAAGTGCGTATAAATAACGAAGGAATTGCTTAGGTTTATTGGGCTTTTACATTTGAAAATATCAAAAAAATGAGCCGGGCTGAACCGGGATTTGAACCCGGGACCTCTCGCACCCAAAGCGAGAATCATGCCCCTAGACCATTCAGCCAACCGATATAGGCGATCGAATAATTTGATGACACAAGGCGCCATCTAGTAATCATTGATAAGTTGCCAAGTTGATACCGATATTATGTTGTGAATTCAGATCTGTTTACCAGCAGATAAACCGGTCTTATTTCGCGTAGTAGTTGCAGGTTCTTTACGCACCGACTTTCAATTTCATTCAGGTTAATCATAAAAAACAGGTTTCATTATAGTGCATTTTGCGAAAGAGAAAAAATCATCATCATCATCATCATCATCATCATGGCAAGCTGGTGGTGCACTCTTGTTGTGCAGAATTGAACATACTTTTAATATTTTTATCAAGTTATTTATAACCGTTCATAGAGCATTCGTTCATTGCGAATATGAAAAAATTCAATGAAATAGTTCAATATAATTTCAATTAAATTAACAACGAATTTGACACCTTTTTTTTTTTGTACTTTTAACTAATTGATGTAAATTCGTTGCCTATTTTCAAGTTGAAAAATTTTTTTTTAATTAATAAAATTTTCTTGGCTCAATTGACGACGACCCACTGTCCTTCTTTCAATCCAATTTTTTTAAAAATACATCAATCAAGGTGAAAACAACGATTCACATATTAATTAAATTTTCTATTTATTAATTTTAATTGATTTATATATATTTTTTTTAAATAACCGGATGTGAATGAAATTACCATTTTTTCATATGATTTATCATTTTAAAATAAATGAAAAAAAATAAAAATATATATTCTTCATGAAAAATGTATTATAAAATCTGTTTTTCTCTTGCTCATCCAAACGAATATAATAAAAAAAAATAAAAAAATCGTATTTATAACTTTGGATTTTCGTAAGTACCGCCCGGGGAAAAAAAAAAAGTGCCTCTCACCTCGAGAGTTTACGGTACTTTTTATGCATTCATAATACTATATCGCCCAAGATATTTGTCTCAGTCAGTTGGAATGAGCTAACGTTGAAAATAGTTCAACGAACAAATAAAAAAATAAACTTTCAAGAAGGGCGAAAACCACTCTAAATAAGACTATCCTTATTTCTTGGCGTACATTGTATATACGTTTAGAGAATATTCTCTCCTCTCGCATTCACTTGCTCTTAAATGCTTACGACAAGTAAAGTTGATTTTATTTTTATACATCCACATTTTGTCTGCTTTTTTCATGAATGTTTTATACCATCATTATTGTCGATTATATCTCAGCAATAATTTATCGAAATATCTTTATTTTCAAATCATTTTCATTATTGGTAAATTAAAAAAATTTGATTACTCAATTTGTAAAGTTTCATTTTCCAATTATAAAAATAAAATTACCCCAACATATGCCAATTAATATAATATTTTATTTAAATTATTTTTGATGAATTATCAAAGTAAAATAATAATTTATTTTGGTATATTAAGCATATAATAAATCAAACATTTATACATGAAATAATAATTAATATGCAGACTAGACTTGACCCGAAATTTCGAAACATGTTTTAAATAGTTATGGTGAAAACGTTCGCCATGGGAGTCATATATTCAAAATGGGATTCACATCCCTTACCAACTGTCATTTATGATCGGTAAATTTTCATCAATGCTGCAATAAAACAGTTCCATAACAAGCTGTACATAGCCAAGTATAAGCTCCGAATAAAATGTCATTTGAACCTTTTTTTTTCCTCTAATTTTTATCATTTTCATTTCAAGTTATATCGTATGGAACTTTTTAACCCTTCAACGTATTGTCACTTTGCGTGTGCTTTAACATTCCATAATTATAATACATGAATGTTGCATTTTATATATGTGTATTCCCTATTCGTTCAGAAATTCCATTAAACAAGATGAGGTCAGTATACTGGTCTTTGGGATTAATTAACCAAGACATTTTCTACTCGTGGTTTTCATTGGGAAGCAAGGCTTTTTGAAATATCAACATACCACTTTAGACTTAATATATTTTAAACCAACAAACATCATTGCTATGCATCTCATAAAATAACCGTTAAAAATTTTATATTTTTATATAAGAAAATAACGAAAAATAATATCATTAAAAATTTTTTAAATATGTATTTAAAATATATATATAATTAAATTTTTTTTTTAAAATTTTTTAGTTGGCACAAAAGTCAGTTTAAAGTTTTATATAAATTTTTGTGTATTTTTTTTTTTTTTTCATAGTATAATAAATTTTAAATAAGTTTTTTGCTGTTTGGGTGAGAGAAATATATAAAAGGGCTTTAAAGACGCTAAATCAAGATCGCGGACAGAAGCCCTCGTCGTTTTTCTTATTATTTTTTTTTTTCTGTTAAATTCAAGTGTCCTTTTTCCTTGACTCGGTGAGATATGATTTAGTATTTCTGACAGAATTAATAATTTCAAGCAGTCTCTGTCAGTGGTAGCAGATGTCGAGACATTTTCGCACTTTCCCCTTTAGACTTTTGCTTCTGATTGTATTTATCAAACAACCGGGCCAAACATAAATATATCTACAGCATACACATTCCTCTTATCTTCAACAGGATAAATCTCATACCATCATGACACTCTGAACATTACCCACCTTGTCATCCTCATTTTTGTCACAATGAAAACAACAACTTTTGCAATATCAAAGTTGATTAATTAAAAAAAAAAAACCAAACTACTTTTCATATAAATTTATTAATAATCAAATTTATAAATAATTATTTAATTTTCTAAATGAATTTTCATTCAAGAAAATTATTTTATTAATTATTTTGATCTTTTTTTTTGGTCCATTGATCTCTTATATATACTTGTTGTGAGTAATGATGTTTATTATTTTTTTAATTGTGTAACAACATTGTTATCAATGCAGATATTGCCATCAAAGAGCATTAGGGAAATTAGCAAACATCTATATATACATGGATAATATAAGTTGAAGACATTCACCTAGTCTCATTAGGCCATTAAACTGGATTACTCATTCTCTTGTTAAGCTCTCTTATCCCAAAGTATATTCCCTCACGGTTAACAATCAGCATCACACTCCCTTAATGAACAAAAAACATTACTTAATTGATAGTAATGTGTCTAGCTTATTTTGGATATATATAGCTATATATATTTTAACCATTAAACTCAATAAAAAATATATAAATTACATTTATTATTTATTAAATATAAAAAAATTATTCTAAATTTTATTATTAAAAATAAATGGAATTTTAACACTATGGAAATTTAACTTACAGTCATAATTCACACTAACGTCATATGGAAGTCTTAAACCATGTGCACACTTTTGCTACCTATATAACAGAATTTGCAGAATTCGATGTGCATGATTATATTATTATTATGGTAAATAATACTATGACCATTCTAGTAATACTCTTCCACAATATATATACACATTCCCATTAATTCACATGTGTGTTTGCAGCAACAAAAAAAGAAATAAAAAAATCAAATAAAAAAACAACGTGGACGAACGAGCACCCTGAGGCCACCACTTTGCATTCTTTATTTTTTTTATTATATATTTATATGTGGCATAGCTATATATATATTTTAATTTTAATTTTATTATTTTATTTTTTAAGCTGTTGCAAATTGGAGGACAGGATATATAGACAGTACTTATATACACGACATGATGTCCCCTTGTTTTTGATGCACTCTGATATTGTCTTTGTTTTATTTTATTAATCCTGAGAATTGAATCAACCGAGACACGTAACAAATTGAAAATGGGTCGGGATACCATTATCAAAGATAGTTTTCTTCGTGATTCATGTGATTCATTTATTTTATTATTATTTATTTTTATCATTATAAATAACGTGTCTTTTACCATTCACTTGGGACCACCATGCAACTCAATAAATGTAATTCGGCACGCTAAGATAGATAGCAGCCTAGTCAACCATGTTATAAATAAATAAACTCAAAAATTCCAATAAACCAATAAACAACATCAACAACAATATAAATAATAAAATATTTAAAAAAATTTACTTAATTTCATTGTGAAAAATCGGTGAGAAAGATGCTGCTGCTGTTGCTGCTGTTGGATGTTGACCATCGTGACTATTAGAATTCGTGATCTTTAGCTTCCCGGATGCTCCTGTAATTTGTCCTTTCACCCACGGTTGATTTGGTGTTTATTTATTTATTTTTTATTATTATTACCTTTTTTTTTTTGTTGAATAACTTTTAACCCATAATCAAGCCGAAAAGTTCTTGCTCATTTACAATTTCAAACAAAACCATTAAAGATGTTGGGTTTATTTTTTTTCTTTTTAATTTACAGTGATGATGATTGTCGTTGTAAAATTTTTTTCATTGGACTTACCACATGTATACACGTTGAAAAAGATAAATGGACAGTTTGGTATACCAGTTTTGTAAAGGGTAGCTCACAAAATATCCAAACCCTCTGGGCATCTTTGGCCTCCAAAGAAAAACACCGAATACTCTACTACATTCAGTTTTTTTTTTTACTTTTCTTGTTGCTTCTTCTTCATCATCATCATCATCATCACCATCATTATCATTTGTTCTGTCTCATTTTTTTCTTTCATCATTGTCTTTCTTGTTCAATAATAAAATTGTAGCCTCAATATTTTTTACCTGGAAATAATCTCTCTCTTTCTCTGTGCCCTAGAGCACAAGAAAAAAAGAAAAAGTAAATTAAAGTTTAAAAAAAAAAAAAAAGTTATAAAAAAACCACTCATCTTGGCCATTAGAAATTTTTTAAAAAAACTATTTATTTTTTCGATTAATATTCTGTGAATAATGTGGATTTTTTTTTTTTTCTTTTGAATTTATTTTTGCGTGTCAATAATTGGTATAAATAATTCAAAGAAAAAAATTTATTATAATAAACTAACAAACAAATGTTTGTTAATAAAAATACACATAGTAAAATGATTCACTCACAATACAGCATAATAGTAGCTGAGGAATTTATTTCAAGTAAACACAAAGCTCATTATTCAATTTGTCGTGAGATTTAGAAGCTCGAAGTTGAACAAGTTTAAGATAATTACAAGCTCAGGGTAACCATTGGAGAAAGACAAGAAAATAAAGTTGATAAAAAAAAGTAAAACATAAGATGAACACGAACGACAACATGAGTGACATGATCAACATATGGGCATTGATTTTTATCAATTTTATTTTTATCTTGATGATTTTTCTATACATGTAGTTCATTCAATAGTATATATATATATATATAAAATACAAATACACATTGTACATCAGATGAAAGAAAAAAAAAAGTAGAAATAGAAGCTCAGGATAATTGAGCCTCCAGGGATTTCTTTGTGGTCTTAAATAGTGTTGGAATCTAATCGGTATATATGTAGCTGTATGCTCGTTTGACTGTGACCAACTAAAATAAAATAATAATTTTAGTATTGTATATAGTGAAAGCCACAAACAACATACACTTTTGTAAAGTCTTAGAACATGCTAAAACCAGAACAAAATTCAATACATATAGTTTTATAACCGACATTCTACCAGGGATTGGCTGACCAGTTAACCAGTTTCACACAACAACAACCTACACTCTTTAGAATGTCAAGCTTTTCCAATGATTGTTCATATACACCATTGAATATTACAAAAAAATATATTAAACAATATTTTAATAATATAAATTATCTTGTAATTAATCATCAATCAAATTGTTTTTTTATAAATAAAAAAGTAAAATTTCCTTTTTACTTTCTATTTCACTGATGAATTAATATGAATATTGTAGCAGAAAAATTTCTGTGGTCATCTATTTTCAATGACAATAAAATAATATTAAAAAGAAAAAAAAACGTTGAATGATTTACGTTATGTCCCGTAAATTGTGTGATGCTTGCGGCTCTTTTTTTTATTTCTTTATATATATCTTTTCATGGACACATGGACACTTGGAACTGGCTTGGTTCAACAACTCTTTGACCATCTTATTCTTATATACATCTTTGTCTTTTCTTGTGTTGAATCTTGGGATTTAATTTTAAACACAGAGAGACCATCAGTGTGACGATGGGTGATGGGTATTTGTGAATGCTCAAAACATGGCGTCAGACATTACCATCGTAAAAACATAATTACCTTCGTCAACTGGTCAAACGATATTCAAGTTACTTTGCCAAACAAAATTACTTTTTTTTTTTTTTTAAACTGCATATCTTGTTTTTCTTTTGTCGACTTTTTAAATAAATATTTTATAATCATTAGTGAAGCATTTATAATTGAGGATGACTTGATCGAAATCATTTGTATTATTTCGAACTGAAGAATTTGTTTTGTAAGTCAACATAAAGAAAAAATATAATTTTAAATTGAAATATATATTTTTTTTAACAATTCAATGTTAGATATCATTTTAAATTATAAAATATAATAACATAACGGAAATATGTTAATAACATTTTTAATTATTCAACGACAATAGGCTATTAAATTTGTTCTTATTTTTTTTTTTAAAAAAAGTTAATCTATGTTTACTGGTTTGATCTTGCTCGTGATCATTAAAAGCCGAATGAAACGTGAAATATTGGAGTCTTATGAATACTTTGACTAGACCGTATAAAATCTTGCTTGAGATTGAAAAAAAAATATGTTTCGAGACAGGTGAAAACCTGTAACAATGTTATGAATGAGCAAAAAAAAATATCCGCCCCAAAGGGCCTTAAACGTTATTTAGAGCTAAAGGGTTGATATTTTTTAAAAAAACCAGTTTTAGATTACAAAAATATTTGCATATTGATTTATTAAAATTTTGTTTGATAAAAAAATTAAAAATAAACCTAATTTTTTCAATTTAAATGTAAATTAAAAAGTTATATTATCAATATTTATTTGAAAAAATTTTAAACTTTGAAGAAAATATTATATTAATATTAACTTGAATTGTTGTTAATTAAATTTTTTTTACGTCTTATTTAATCATGATTTGTTGAAGGATATAAAATAAAAAAAGTCACTCTTGATTATTAATTTTAATATTAAATTTATTAACTCGAATAATTCATAATAGTACATTTAATTTTTGTCTGAAGAAGTTGAAGTATCTGCATCAACATCATTTAAGCTGTCATCAATACTCATAGCTGTAATTTGTTGACTAATTATTTCCAAATCAGCATCATTAGTTTTTGAATTAGAAAACATTTGTCCCAAAATTTTCATGACATCTTTGTGTGGTACACCAGCATTTTGTTGTTTTATTTTTGCATAATTATTCTTGACATACAATGCAAATGCTGAAGGTGTTCTTTCTCGTGGTTTTTGTAATTCAACTCCATTTTTCGTAACTTTATTTATAAATAATTCTAATTTTCCCTTACAACGAGTGCAAGGAAAATTATTAATATCAACAGACTTTGAGTGTCTTCCAAAACTAAAAAACAATTAAATAAATATCAAACAAAATAAATTAATAAATAAGTTAAAATTGTGATAATTACCTCTCTCCACATTCAACACAACGATACAAATATTTTTGCATAATTTTATAATTATGACATCTTTCAATCGGTTCAAGTTCTGGAAATATTGAATTAGCTAATCGTGCCCATCTCTTCCACAATGGACCATGCCTATCATTATCTACGTTATCAATTAATGACGTCGCAGCATGACACATTTCATGAATTAATGTGTCACCAAGTTTTTTTCCATTATCAACTACTTTAACTGACAATTCAATCATACAAAAATTCTTTTTTTTTCCATCAATTTTCGTGCATTTATGTTTACATCTACCAGCAGTTGTTATCAATCTTGGATTCCATCGAAGCACCATGTTTTCTGGTAGACGATTACCAAAAACTTTTTTATTAAAAAAATCATATAATTCTTTGGTTAATTCTTCTTTTGTACGTTTAAATTTTCCCTTGTACTTTTTAATATCAGAATGACAATATTCAATCGGAACTGTGTCTTGTAATGATGCTAAATAACTTGCCTCAACAGGTTTGTAAAATGCTTTCGAATGATTTATCTTTTTTTCAATTTTTTTAGATATATTTTTGACAACTTCTGATGATTTTTTTTCACTTTCTTCAGTTGATAAAGTATCATCACTAAATGACAAACGTCTATTGTTAACAGAACCACAAGCAGTATTTTTTTTATCTTCATAATCTTCATCTTCAGTGTCTGAATCACATATTGCTTTCGCTTTTCTAGTCAACTCTGACATTGGTGTGATTTTAGGAATTCTTTTTTCTTGTTTAATTGAAGTTGGTGTAATTGACAAATATTCGATTTCTTCTCCTTCAGATTCAGATGAATCGTTGATAAAACTATCATCTTTGAATGTAATTTTTTTTGTCGTACGTTCAGTTGGAGTTATATTTAAATATTGTCTTGTTTTTAATGACTTTTTATTTATAAAATCATCATAATCATCATCTTGTGAACTACTTGAACTAGTAGTTATTTTACTTTGTAAAGTCTTTTTTTTTGGTGGCTCTGTTTGAGACAATCTTTTTTTATAATCAACCTGTAATTTTTTTTTCTCGTCTGTTTTTAAATTTTTTATCAATTTATTTTTTAAATTAGGGCCGTATAATTTTTCTAGAATATCAGAATATTTATCAATGTCTTCAGCTTGATCAACGTTGTGTTTAGCTAAATTACGTTGTGGTGTATTTTCATCATTGCCAGTTGTGCTCTCAATGCTTATTAAACTTGAAGCTTCAATAGCTTCATCAGTATTTGCAGTGTCTTTTTTTGATGTACTAGATTCATTGAGTTTGATAGGAATTGGAGAAATATTTTGACCAATTGAATTTTTAATTGTTAAATGTGGTGACAAAGTAGAATTATTAATTAAACAATCAGGATTCGATGTCTCATCTATCAAACTTTCATCGGAAAAAAGATCTGAACTACTGCAATATTCTTCAAGGTATTCTGTATTATCATAATTTAATATTGAATCTGAGCTTTTTATATTCTTTAGACTAGAAATATTATTATTCATTTTAAATTATTTTAACAATGAAAATTGAATTTAAATTAATTTTTCAACACACTACATGTGTTATCTTTAATAATCTACAAGTAAAAATTTAAATAAATTAACTATAATTTATACATATTACAAAGTATTTAAAATAAAATACTTACCAAATTGTAATGACAATAATGAGTATTTTCTTACAGTAATTACTCCGATATTACAAAAGAAAAAAATACTTCATGTTAATCAACAATTTATTTCACAAGAAAACAACTCCATTAACACTTTTATTTCAATAAAAATATTGACAACAAAATTAACAACAATAACTATTTATTATTTACCAAAAACTCATTTCAGTCTTTGTAATGCTTTGTAACAAAGACTTTGTTGACTTTTAGATGCAATAACATGCAGTAATCAGCTGTTATTGTCAAACAAAAAAAAATAGCTCGTAGCGAAACTAGCTCCACCTTTGAAAAAGTCCCATTTAAATATCGCTATTTGTAAATAAAAATAAGGCCCAATTTTAAAAGCCTTCTTTCCACAAGAAGCATATAGGCATATTTAAGTTACATCGAGGATATTATAAATTACTCAGTAATATTTTCCATTTAAAAATAAACCAGTATCATAAACGAATACTCACAATGAATAAATAAATAAATAAATAAATAAAATATCTTAATAAATGGTTCACCTCATGATGAGTTGTATAATGAAGATTATTATTTTACAAGAGAGTGTTTGAGTCATCGAGGGTTATCCTTATCAGGCATCATCACGACCCATTGCATATTATTCAAAATAAAGTCTTAAAAGAGTCATGATGATAAAGATGACGATGATGATGATGATGACATATTACTTGATACGAAGAAAGAGTTGTTTCTTTTAAATCTTAAACACCACTAATGTTTATTGGACAAGATAGATAAAACCTGATCGTTTTTTAAAACAACACACTGACCAACAACTCATCAGCCAACTTTTTAAATATTTAAATTATTATTATCATCATCATATAAAAAAGAATATTAAAATAAAATTAAAAATAAATTTTAAATAATAATAATCAAAGCAATAAATGTGTTATAAAAATAAACACCATGGGGGCTAAATAATTTTCGATAAATAAAAATGTTTATAAATGAAAATTAAAAAAAATAAAAATTAATATATGATGCTGAAGAAGATACAACCTAAATTGATTTATTTATTTTTTTATTATTAAATTTAACAAAAATAAATTAATTGTTATTAAAATTAGCTTTGAAAAAATTGAAAAATTTCTTTAATTTAAAATTTGAATAAAATAACTTGATGTTTTTATTTAACAAAAAAAAAAAAAAATAACAATATTTATTGATGAAATAAATAAATATTGAATTTAGTATCATCAAAGTAATAAAACTGGTATACTTTCAACTTGACCATTGCGTGTTGACTGCAGCAATCCAATGATTTCGTTTTCAAAGTTGTTTTTTTCGTTATTTTTTTTGTTGAATGCGTTGATATACATATATAGAATTTGTATTTTGTTGTATCGTCCTTGCGATTGAAGTGGATATATGCCTGGCACGTCTCTACAACAGTATATAGAATCACGTATAGGCCCCGAAGAACCATCAAGGCCCATCAGAGTATACGGGGCCCAAGCAATCTGCATAATTTACATCTGAATCCTTCATCCATTTTCTCCAGTTTATTTTTTGCTTTTTATTTCTCACATGCATCCAGTATTTTATATATACATTTGAAAAATTTATATATACATGCATATTAATCAATCTACCAATACACGTTAACAATTTTGTGGAAAAGAAATTTTGAAAAAAACCTTTAGGCGTTATTTTACAAGATACAATTCACAATTTTATTCATCACTTGTGCTTCTGGACACAACATACCACACACTTTTCTTTTTTTACATTTATTATTTTTATAATATTCATGGTGAATAACAGTGATGCCTCTGTTGCTTCCAGGCGTATTTGCATGTACTTAAACAATGATTATTATTATTATTATTATTATGAATAAACACGACAAGTCATATTTTAAATTGAAAAAAAAAAAAAAATATTATACTCAAAGTAACACTGTCAATTTGAAAGTATAAAGTAAAAAAAATGATAATAAAATCAATAATATAAACAAGTAATAATATTTATTTTATGATGTGAAAAAATTTGATTTAAAAATACAAAAATTTTATTGTTATAAAGATATATGAATTTTTTTCTTTTATTTAAATTGAAACATAAATTATTTTACAGATATATAATTCATCTGTTTGTCTATATGCACGTATGGTTTTGTAAATCTTTGCATATTCTATAAAATATGTTAAAAGATAAAAAAAAAATCCCGCACACACCTGCTACAATCTTAAATCCTCAGCATGACATCAACCTTTTCAGGGTCATGATCTTTGTATATTAAAAAATTCTCAAGTTCCGTGATAAAGATCCCGAAACGCAGTGTAATTTTTTTACGTATGAATCTATTTGTTTATGTATTTAACCTTCGATTATATATTATTTATTTATCTCATGAGTAACTGAAACATGTACATTTTAAAACATAAAATTATAAATAATGTGTAATGGAGATTCACTTTCAGGGTCTTTCCATAACTTGGCTCCAAAATAAACCAACATAATCACAATTGAAAATGATACTTTCAACAATTTTTCATTTTTAATTTCTAATAATTTCTATATAGATATTGTTTCGACAAGTTAAAATGAAATCGAAATACTTTGATTGTGTGGTTTACTATTGAATAAAATTTAAATGACTAAAGTTCAATATTCGAAATGGTTTCTTCTTCTTGTACTGTCATTCTGTATAGGTGCCACCAACATGTTTTGTTTTTATTATACCTTTTTTAGTATCAAGCTGGAATTGTTGTTCCCCTCTTATAAAACCAATGGGGCCCTATTCCTATGCATATGGGACTTAACTCTTCCTCTCCAGGCCCCACCATCATCATGATGGGGCCTGCCAACGACAGAAACAACCAAGGCTCAGTGTCTGCGCGACTGTTCAACATCGTGCTACCATACTATTACATACAATTATATAAAAAAATAAATTAATAAATTTTTATTGACGGCTAACTTAATCTATTGATCATCATCGTTTTCTTTTTTTTTTTTTTTTCATTTTCAAATCATAATGTTAATGGAGTATTAAAATATTTTAAGTGTCTTTATGAGTTGAGTGGTGCTGTCTCAATTTGTGGTGAATGTTCCTGACATAAATTAATGGATATAAAAAAAAAAAAACAAAAATAGTTTTAACGATAATCAAGTAATCATTGGATAGTTCAAGTCAAAAAATATATATCGAATTTGTACACGGATAAGTAATTAATTCTAAAGAGAAAAGAACATTGAGTATTTTGTTTTTTTTTTCATGAAAAAAAAAATTTTAAAAAGTATCGTGTCTTATTTTTTTGGTGGTGTATACAGTCAACAGTGCAGTTTTGTTTTATTAAAATGTTAAACTTCAACTTACACTACCAGTTATAAATTATTTATTTATTTTTTTTTTAATTATATAAACTGTCTTCTTGTCTGTGTTAAACTTGATCGTGTGTCTTGAAAATTGATACTGATACTGATATAAAATTCATGATACCAAATATCCATAATAAATAACATGATAAATAATTGATAAATTATATAAACAATTAGCTTGTAAAGAAAGAAGAAAAATATAATTAAAAATATAAATGAATAAAGGATGATATTTATGAATTTAATTATCAAATCGATATGTCAAGTTTGGCCAGAAGAAGACAAACAAGTTCATTGTTTGGATCAAAACGTTGGTGGTCAACTGGATGTTGGTCGACGAGAGGACATCAAGAAGCATATCTACGTAAATTATATGGAAGAAAAAATATTGATGGTGCTATTAATAGTGCACTTGATATTAATGAGGTGACACCATGGTCAACAATACCAACAACAACAGCAACAACAGCAACAACAGAAGCAACTGGAGCATTACAAGTTTATGATAATGATAATTATTTAGATGATTTATTTAAGAATAAACATGTTAATGATATCAATGATGGAAGACCAGCATTACCAAGTCCAAGTCCGACGGAAAAATGTGTTGAATTTCTCACGGGTTCACGTGTTTGTAATAATTTTTTAGCTTCACATGAAAATAAACATGACGATGATTTATATAATTGCAATAATAAAATACGTGGATGTAAAAAATTCATTGAAATAACTGAACAAAATTTGGATAGTATATTACAATTAAATTATCGTGATGAGTAAGTTATTTAAAAAATTTTTAATGCTTGATTGAAATTTATTAAAAATATTATAAAACAAAGACGACAAGAAAAATATATTTAACAAATTTGCAAAAGCAAAACCGTGACGCCCTTTCCTTATTTTATTTTTCCCTAACCGTGAGAATATTTTATTTTCAGAGGCATCTTCTTCCGTTCAACTTACAACCTGTTATCTTACTGTTTTCATTGTAATTTGATTTATTTATTTAATTATTAAATATTTAAAGAAAAAAAAACGAAAATTAAATGTACAAAAAAATATGTCGAATTTAAATTACATACTCGCAATTTTTTGATAATTTTGTTTACAAATTTTTTTCATTTTTTAATGATATTTTACTTGTTTGCTTGGTAATGATGTTATTTATTTTTTTGTATATAATTTTGGTGTGATTGGTGTATTTTAATGAAGGTATTAATTTTAAATATCAGTTTTTAAAAAAAGGCGCTTTTAATTCTCAACGAGTTTAATGTCACTCCGTCTTGTAATGTTCAAGACACCCAGGGGTACCAGCGATAGTAGCTCGGTGATTTAATTTTATGACCGACAATATTATATTTTGATTTTTAAAATATTAATACATTGCAATGATGAGACTAGTTATATTAAAAAAAAAAATGTATATTACAAGAATTATAAGTAAGTCTCGATTTCATTAATTTTCAATTCATACTGTGGCATTTAATCTCCATTGAATTTATCAAGTTGTACATGCACTTTGTAAATTCACTGACCAGTTGATTTACCGAATGTTAATACCCCTAGGCTAAAACCAACGTTGAAGCATTATAAATATATTTTTTTTTCTTTTACCAAGAAAGAAGCCTAATTGGAATCATGGGGGTATAAATTGAGGCAATATTGCTTCAAGTTATACCATCGAGTTTCAAGAAAATAAATAATAAATATTACCTTGAAATTTATATATATTTTTTTATTTTTATTATTTTCTAGAAAGGTGTGCAGGAGTTGCAGGTGTCCTCGTGAAGATCATCATCGTCCGAGCATCGAGGCACCTGGAACTTCAAGTCTCGGTATATCATCAACATCATCAATGGCAATGGCAATGACATATCAAAGTTCAACAATACAAAATACTGATAATGTTGGTATACCACATCAAGAAACATATAAAATTCCAGTACAACAACAACACCAACAACATCAACAACAACAGCAACAAGTACAAATGCAAGAACCAATTGTTCATCATCAACGTTTATCACAAAGTGATGATGACAGTGGTTGTGCACTTGAAGAATATACATGGGTACCACCAGGACTAAGACCTGATCAGGTATATATATATTAAAATATTTCTGTAAATAATAATAAAAATACGTCAACACTTTTATTTATTAATTTATGTACGCCTTGTATTAAAACCGGAAATACAAGCACAAAATGAAATCATAAAACGATTAAAGTATATGTAATATTAGGTAGATGCTCAATCATCAAAATGTAAAATTACACAGTTGAGAAAAATTATATAAAAAGAAAAAACAATTTACAAAAAATAACTAGTTATTTATTTTTATTTATTGAAAAATTATTTCATGTTTTAAAAGCAAAAGACAGATGTTTATGAAAAAATTAAAATTATCATAATATCAAAAGAAAAAAGGTAAAAAAAAAAGTAAAATTATAATTTTTATATCTGTTAAAGGTTCACCTGTATTTTAGTTCACTTCCTGAGGATAAAATTCCATACGTTGGAAGTGCAGGTGAAAGAGAAAGAGTTAAACAATTATTACAACAATTACCACCACATGACAATGAGGCAAGATATTGTAGTGGACTTGCTGAAGAAGAAAAACGTGAATTACGTGTATTTGCTGCGCAACGTAAACGTGAAGCACTTGGTAGAGGACATGCAATACAAATTGAACGTCAAAATAATAGTGGCTGTCGTGAATGTAATAGACAAATATTAATTGGTGAAATATCAATAAGTGCTAGTAGAGCTGGCACAACATCACAATGGCATCCATCATGTTTTGTATGTTGTATTTGTCGTCAATTATTAGTTGATCTTATTTATTTTTGGCGTGATGGAAGATTATATTGTGGTAGACATCATGCTGAAACACTTAAACCGAGATGTTGTGCATGTGATGAAATTATACTTGCTGATGAATGCACTGAAGCTGAGGGTAGAGCTTGGCATATGAGACATTTTGCATGTTTGGAATGCGATCGACAGGTAAATATACTTAATATTCTGATTAACAAACTGATACCTTTCTTTTTTCCTTAGTTTATTTTCAAATTTATTTATGGTAAATTCAACTTTCTCAATTATCTACTCAATCATTTTTTTTCTTATCTTTAAAATTAATTTTTAAATTATCAATGATATTATTCATGATTTTTTTGACAACAGAAAAATATTAATAATATTCTCATTATCAATAAAAATAATAAATTTCATTTTTTTTTTCTTTTTTTTTACCAACAAAATTTTTCATCTGATGTGTAATTATTTTTATTATACTAATATTATTACAATCATCATAAAAAGATTTATTTAAAAACAAGAGAATTCTCATTATAATCAGTATGATTTTTATACTTTCCATTTACTCGATGTAAAAATAAATCAACCACTTTATGCAATTTATTATAATTAAAAAAAAATAAATAAATTAGAAAGAAAAAATTATTAAATCGGTTTTAGCTTGGTGGTCAACGTTATGTTATGCGTGAAGGACGTCCAT
The DNA here is from genome assembly GCA_030523065.1 of Aphidius colemani. Classification (NCBI taxonomy): domain Eukaryota; kingdom Metazoa; phylum Arthropoda; class Insecta; order Hymenoptera; family Braconidae; genus Aphidius; species Aphidius colemani. Next base: position 7,208 of record JAPYYR010000162.1, on the reverse strand, counting down.
ATTGTTTGCACTGTTTTGATGCATCATTTGCTGAGTATTGTGACAGTTGTGGTGAACCAATTGGTGTTGATCAGGGTCAAATGTCACACGAAGGACAACATTGGCATGCAACTGAAAATTGTTTTGCTTGTGCCACCTGTCGTACATCACTTCTTGGTCGTCCTTTTTTACCAAGACGTGGTGCTATTTATTGTAGTATTGCATGTAGCAAAGGTGAGCCACCAACAACACCAAGTGATTCATCAGCTGGTCCACCACTACCATCATTTCCCAGGTATATTTATAGCAACTAATTAATTATAATTTGTTATACTGAATATTTATTTATTCATTATTATTTTGTTAATATATCAACAGACAAAACAGAAAAGTGATGACAACTAGTGAAGGATCATCAAGTCCACCACTATCAATGAAACATCATACACTTAATCCACCATTATCAGCGAGAAATTCACCACGTATGACTAGAAAACATCATCAAGTATCTGTTTCATTAGCAACAACACCAACACAAATTAATACAACTATTGATTTTGGTAGTGATAATTTGAATAATTGCGGATCACGTGGTACTGGATTAGATCGTGTTATTCTTGAACGTAATCTTGAAAGATTATTACAAGAAAAAAGTACGCATCCCGAGGAAACACCAACTGAACTTGGAAGGTATTATTCTTTTTTTATTTTTCATATAAATTGATTATTATGATTTTTTTTTTTTTGATTAATCACTCAAGAATCAACAGATAAATATATTTTTTTTTCTTCATATTGAAGCCTAGTTGAGAGACAGGGATATATATTTTTGCTTAGTCATATCAGAAGCGAAGATTCTAGATCGTGAATATGTCTTGTCATGAATGCCAATGAATAAATATATAATATTTATTTATTTTTTTTTACTTTTATCAATTAGAAAGTGTTGAAGAACAAAAATAAAAGAAAAAAAAAAACATAAATTCCTTTAATTGACGAGTGGGATGTTTAAAAAAAATATATAAATATTTGCATAAATTATTTTATTATTGATGAACGTATTTTAGAATAAATAAATGTCTTAATTTTTTTTTTCAATCCTAGATACTTCAAAATCCAAATAATTCGAAGTACAAATAATTCGATATCCAATTATTTCGAAATCTAAATAAATCGAAATACAAATAGTTTTTGATATATTTTGTTTAAAAATTAAATTTTATCGTTTATATTAATAATCGATAAATTCTGATTGATTAAACAGATAAAATAATTTTTTAAAAATTTAATTTGCATAAGAGAGAAAAAAACAAATTTAAACCTGTTTTCAAATCAAAATAATATTTAAAAAATAAAAAAAATTGTAAGATTAATATTGATTATTTTTTTAATGATTATAATTAATTAAAATATCTATTTTCAGATTAATGCAAGCAAGAGATCGTGAACCTTTGCGTTGTATACAAAATAGTACACCAACACATGCATCAAGTATGCCTGAATTACCACCACCACCGCCACCCCTAACAACATCATCAACATTATTATCATGTCCTCCAACAACACCACCACCTCCGCCACCTCCTCCACCTCCTCCACCACTACCACAACAACCTGTACTAAGTGATATGACAAATGATACAACTGATTTATGTTGTAATTTAACACTAAATGATCCACCAACACCAACATCAAGACGTGTTAGATTTCAATCAGATGAAACAACACATGCCATATCATCTTCAACAAATCCAATGCCATCATCATTGATAAATACAATTGAATCACCATCTACATCAAGTAGATCTCATGTACCAAGATCACGTAGTTTACAACCAGAAGAAGTTGCCAGTACTTCATGGGGTAATTTACAAAAAATAAAAAACAAAAACCATATACAATTTTATAAATTCAATTATAATTGTGTTGATAATTAATTTTTTAAATTCAGGGAGTACTTCAAGAAGTAGACATGATGATGAAGAAAGTTGTTGTTCAACTTGTAGTTCATCAAGTAGTTCAGATGAAGCTGCGGCTTATTCATTACCACCAAGACGAGCATACGGTGGTGTTAGAATATCTTATGTACCTAATGATGCAGTTGCATGTGCGAAAAAACGTGGTGCAACAACTCCACACACATCACCACTACCATCATCATCATCATCACAAAAAGATACTGAAAAATGTGTTATATCTTGATCTTTTATTTAAATATTAATAATTAAATATAATAATGGTTATTATTTTTATTTTAGTTTCAATAAATATTGTACATATCTTGATGATATTTTAAATATTTCATATTTGTCGTACTAATAGAAAACTTTTTTTAATTTAAATAAATAATAACTGTACATATTTATTACGAACAATGAGTTCAAAGACTTGATAATGTATTAAAAAAATTTGCTACTATATTTAAATGATTTATCTATTTTTTTTTAACTAGTATTAAAATTTTTATAAAATTATTATTTTTATTTTTATGGTTATAAAGAAGAAAAGAATAAATGGTTTTTTTTATTTTCTTTTATATTCTAATACGTAGAAAAGCGTGTTTTGTATTAGAAAAAGATTAGAGAGACTAAGAAGGAAGAGAAAAATCATCACATGGTCAAACGTTGACTGGTTTTGGTTGAGAGCAGGTGGAATTATTTTTTTTTTTTATTCATTTTTTATCTGGTGAGCTTCAATTTGTTAGTTAATTTTACAATAAATACATAGTGTTCAAGTTATTCATTTAAAAATAATTTATTAATTTAATTTTATATTTTTAGTAATCCAAATAAAAAAAAAAAAAATGTCGAATAAAATATTGTTCGGTGGATTGATAATTGTTGGATTATTTGTGACAGTTTCAATGCTTTCATCGAAATCTAATTCGTGTGAATTACGATCCTTCGATGGTGCATGTTGTCAAGGTGACTTGGGCAAAACTTGTAAAAGATCAAAAGTAAGTTGTAGTTGTGATCAATACTGTTTGGATGGTGATGAATTACGTTCAGATTGTTGCCCAGATTACAAAGAATGGTGTAGACCAAGTGAGTAAAGTTTAATTGGCTTATAGAATATATCAATCATCATCATATGAATTTCAATAAAATTTAAACGATTCATTCTTAGAGAAAAATGCTGAGCCATCTTGTAAACTACTGAGTAACAATGGAACTTGTTGTCGTGGTGAAAATAGAAGATGTTATTCTTATAATTTAGAAAGATCTAAACAATGCAATTGTGATGATCAATGCATTCGTGAAAATGATTGTTGCAAAGATTATCAACATTTTTGTCAAACACGTAAGATATCATTATTCTCATATTAAAGCGACTATTTATTTTTCTTATAATAAATATTTTTTTATTTTTTACAGCTGGAGTAGAAGGTTATTTTGATGCAAAAAATAATCTTGAAACAATTGACATCCCACTAAATAAAACCGATAACGAGGAAGCACCTAAAACAAGTTCATGATTTTTGAATTTATCTTTTTTCATGTGAATTAAATTTAATATTTATTTAATTTAAAGGTTTATTTGTGTTAGTGGAATTGGCTATTATTCGAATCTCTTTTTTTCAGAGTAACCTTTTATATTTTTCCTTGAAGTGCATTTTCATTTTTTACTTGAAGGTGAAATGCAAAAAACAAGGGGAGAGAGCAGGGTAGGATAATAGCCGGTTTTCGACAGCTCTTGCTCAAAGCAGGTATAGAAACTCTAAATGTATTTCATTAACACCACACGGAAGACCTCGGGTGTGCCGGGATATCAACTTCAATAAATCTTTAATTTACGCCCTTATTAATATGCCATTTATTTACTTTTTCGAACTGGATATAAAATAAATATGAAAAAACAATTAAAATAGCAAAAAAACATTATTTATGATTTATAAACTTTTATTATGTTTTTTTTTAAATATTTATTTTTGTAAATTATTTTTATTTAGAAGGAATAAATTTTTAAATAACATTGTTATGTAATACAATAACAACGTATTGCTGTATTTTGTTACTATTAAGCGCAACAAAACGAACGGAAAATATTTGAAACTTTTAACATATGGAAAAATTATTTTCCCCGTGTGGTTCGAGGGATTGCTTATGCCATTAAATAGCACTCTAAATGCTCTACAATCGTACGCCAACACTTTTTCACTATCTCAATTAATTAGTTCGTCAAAAAAATCATTAGATTTCGCTAATTCTTAAAATTTTCTCGATGAAAATATTCGAAATTAGGGAGTAATTTTGAAGTTTATAAAATTTATTTTCAAGTATTTTCCTTATCTCATTGAATGCACTTTTTGATGCTTTATGCTATCGCAGGTCACAACTTCCTACAATGATAAATATATTAAAAACTAATTAATAAAAATGATTAGTAAAAAATCGTTCAACTAAAACCGACTACAAAGTTCCTCTAAATTTTTCACGAAATATTTAATTAATAAATAAAATTTTCAAATGATACTGTAGCATCTCCCGGGTGGACATACATGGTTTGTCTGATATTACAAGTTTAATTTTTGTTAAGTGGGAAGAACCTCAAACCATAGTCCGCCTCCGAAACATCCCGAAAACCCGCCCCATTGACTAATTTTCTGTTTTCATATTCATTCCATTTTATATTTTATTTCTTCTGTCTTGTCTTCTCATCATCACTTTTCAGCTATTCAGTATTCACTTAACGCCTGTGACAATTAGTTACAAGTTATGTGTGTACCCTGTTGGATTGCTTCTATTTATCAATAAATTTTGCTTATCAAACAAAGTGCTAATTAAAAATGTCAAGAAAACGAAAAGTATCATCATTGATGTCACATGACGATAATGATGACGATGAGGATTATTGTGAAGAAAAATATAGTAAGGATCAATCTGAAGGACGAGCACCAAGAAATGCAGCAAATGCAAGAGAAAGAGCAAGAATGAGAGTACTTAGCAAAGCATTTTGTCGTCTTAAAAAAACTATTCCCTGGGTACCAGCTGATACAAAACTAAGTAAACTTGATACACTTCGTTTGGCTTTATCATATATTACACAACTTCGTTCACAACTTAATGATGATGGTGATCAACATCCAGATTCAACCAAACAATTATCACTTTCATTTGTAAGTCAAAATTATTTTTAAAAATTTTATTCTTTTCTTCTTTTATCGTAAATAAATGTTAATAGTGTAATGATATTTACAATAATTTTATGAATTTTTCTTATTTTTATTTTTTTACAAAAAGTTATTTTGATTATTTAAAGTTTTAAAAACAAATTAAAATTTTTATTTCTTTTTTTCTTTTAAATAATGAATAGATATTTAATAGATCCAGGTGAATTAAATCATTAAACTTGAAAGTACACGTCATTAAAACTGTTTATGTACAACCAGGTGGATAAAATCACTTTAATTTTATTCTTGTTCTTCCGTTGGCTCTGAAAAATTTTCAAGAATAACAGACAGTCTGAACAACGAAATAATAAAATACGCAAATAGCTTATTTATTTTAAAATAATTATATTTCATTTGTATTTTTTTTTGTTTTTTAAATAGTCATGGCCATTTTCAATACAAGCATCAAATCAATCGGTTTTCATGAACAATAGTTGTTCTGTATCTTCAACATCATCAACCAGTTCAACAGATGTTAATCAGTACAATCAATTACACCATCAGGTACAACAAGAACTTCAAAATTATCATCAGGCTAATAATCACAGCATGTCTAATCATCACGATGTTCAGCATCAACATCATCAACATCATCATCAACATCACGAACGAATGTATTATTAATTTATTCAAATTTTCTTCGTCTTATTTAAACAATAATTAATTCATATTTATCCAGTTATTAGTGTTTGTCTAGTTGTCTATTTTTTTTCTAAATTTTACGATGATTGACATCCGGAAGAGAAAAAAAAAGAAACGGAAATGCGGAAGGATCCAAAAAGGCCAAGTTAAATAAACACACTAAGGGCCTTTTGTTTTGTCGTCTTAAAATGATGTCTTGTATTTTTAAAAACAATATATCCAAATACATACCGACATCATGAAAAAAAAATTAAATTTATTTTGAATATTTTTTTTTATCTAACTCAAAACAAACTTAGATGTTTTCCTTTTTTTTTTTTCTTCTAATTTAATGTTTATTTTTTAATATCTCTTTCTTGTACTTAAGAGGAGAAAAAAAAAAAAAAATCTTCTTTATTATTTTATCATAACTTAAATAGTTATTTGAATTATACTCGGTGAAATTATTTAGACTATTTTTTTTGTCTTTAAACTTTAGGGTTTTGAGTATTTTTTTTTGCTTATGAATTTTGTTGTAATTAAATTTAAAGTGGATATAAATTAAATGAAACAATTAACCAAAGATATTTTTTATTAATTATAAATTTATAAATTATGTAGAGTAAAAATAAATACAATTTTAAAAATAATATATTGATTTATATGAATGAATGATTTATTTAAATTTATTGGTATCAGAGAAAGTTGTATTTTATCTATTCGTAGAAGTTATAATCTTAGGGATTTATATGAATGATCCTGTAATACGAGGATGCTACAAATCTTTTCTCTTTTTCAATACAAATATTTAAAAAAAAAGAAAAAAAGATTCGAGTAGTTGAAAATTATGTAAAACACATTCTTAGAATGTTCCCTTGCAGTGTAATATGATCCTTGTGTCATCGAAACCCATTTTTTGACCTCAAGATATATGGTTTAACATACAGATTTACACTAAATTATTTCTCATGAAAATCTAAAATTAGTTTAATTTTTTTTCTAATTTAAAACAAGCAAAAAACAATAAACAATTATTTCGCTTAAAGAATAACAACAATTTAAAATAATAAAATTATATTATATTTTATAAAATTATATTTTATTAAATTATTATATTTAATAAAATTTGTTGCATTTAGAAAAAAACTTGGTTAAATATACAAATAAAATTTATTGAATACAGTATTAAGTTCAATAATATTGGAGCATTGTTTAGTTTTTTATTTATTCTCACGGATAATAAAAAAGAAATATAATTTTTAATTAAAAAGAAACAAAGTATTTGTTATGAAATAATAAAATAATAATTTATGTATATTAATTTGATGCTAAATATTTGTTTTTAATATAATATATTATTAATTAATAGAAAATGTAATTTTTTTTTAATAACAAAGGATGTATACTATTCTTTTGACGCTTTTTTGCCTTTAACACA
>JAPYYR010000161.1:0-88859 GCA_030523065.1 Aphidius colemani | reverse complement strand
TTTTTTTTTTTTTTTTTTTTTTTTTTTTTTTTTTGCTGTTGTCAAGAGACGTGAATGAATGAATATATGTTGAATGCTTCCCTGTTTGTGTGAAATGGTAATTATGAGTAACATCTTGACTAATCCAACTCTAATAATTTTTTTAATGCTTTATTGTTTTTTTAATTATTAATTTGTCAATTTTAGAAGTAATGCTGCTATCTAATTATGCTGATATCTAACTTTTTATAAAATCCTGTGCTTGGTGAGTTTTTATTTTCCATTTTATTTTTTTTTAATGAAAAAAAAAAAACCAATTACCTGAATATATATTTTCTATTAATTTAACATAACTAAAACAATTTTATTATGTTAATTTTGCGAGTTAAATCATGATTGTGTTGATGATAATGATTTTTTTTATTTTAAACTTGATATACTTACATTTTTGTTATCAAGTTTTTCAATATTATTTTGGTCATCAAATGTTATTACGTGATTGTCCATCATTTTTTCTTGATCCAAATCTTTATCCAAACTGTCTAGAGTACCGGTACTGTCAAATGATTTATTTTTTTTATCAGAATTTAAAGTATCAGTACTACCAAGCTCTGAACTTTCTGATTTTTTTTGTAAGCGTGATGGTTTTCTCATGAGTGTTGGCTTTTTGTCATTATCATGATAATTATTATTAATTGAATAAATATCAGTACGACTAGAACTTGGTATTCTCTTTGGCGGTTTACGAATTTTCTCATTATTCATTTTATCATCTTGTTCAATATTATCAGAGCTATCTGATGATGATACAATATTTTTTGATGATAAACGCCAATTTGATTTATCAATATCCATATTGTTAATACAATTATTATTATTTTTTTTATTAATTGTATCAACAACTTCAAGACTATCAATTGATTTTGATATCAATTTATGTCGTTTGCCTCTTGATAAATTAACATCTGATGCACTACTATGTTTTTGAATATACAATGAGCCTTCATTTAATATTTCAAAGTTTTCTGATGACATTGATATTGCTTGTCTTCCACGCTTAGTATGTATATCAAAACTTGATCTTCTTCGTTCAATTGAATTATCATTTATTAATTTTTCAAGTATCTCTAAACTGTCTATTGATTTTGATACAACATCTGCTGATGATTTTGTCATTGGTAATAATAATTTACGTCCAACAATAACACTTTGTGATTCATCAGCTGATTCATTTGTTTTATCAAAATTATCAGTTGATTTTGATACAGTATTTGATAATTTTCTTGGCATTGATTTAACTTCAACAGCTTTAGTCAGTGTATCAAATGCATCAGTTGACATTGACATTGACATTGATGTTTTTAATACTCTTACTGGTGATTTATTACCTGCAGATGTTTTATTATCTTGATCAAAATATTTATCAAAAGCATCAATTGACTTTGAATATGAACTTTCAAGACTGTCAGGTGATTTTGATGATAATCTTGAGTTTGATAATCTTTTTTTTGGCAATTTTGCTTCTAATTCATCAAATATATCTGAACCTTTTGATATTCTATTTGATTGTTTACGTGATACTGGCTTTATTTCACAGCTATCATCAAGCTCAGAAGTGTCAATCATTGTTTTAACAATACCTGAATCTAAACTATCCGGTGATAATGATACAATACTGGTTTGTTTTTTTGATAATAATTTTAGTTCTAATTCATCATAAATATCTGAATTTCTATCTGATTTTTTTGATTCATTACTTGATGATTTACGAAGTATTGTTGGTGCTTTAATATCAATTGGTGAACTTCCACCTATTGGCGTAAATGAATCAAGACTATCAGATACTTCTGATGTCTCAGATATTGTTGTTGATAATGACATGTTATTTGTGATAATTGTTCTTTTTGGTGGGCGACGATTCTTTGGACGTACTGATATACGATGGTGGGCTGCATTGTGACTCAGACTTGCACTCTCCAATTCCGCTAAAATTCAACAATTGTTGATTATTATTTTTTTATTAATCCATAAATTAGCTTCTTTTTTTTTTCTTTGAAAATAACTTACGTAATTCTTCTTTTAATTTAGTATTTTCTTCAACTCCTTCTGATACCTTCGTTACCTTAAAAAAACATTTTAAAAATAAAAAATCATTAGGCTTTTTGCTTCGTTATTATTTTAATTTAATTTTATAATAAAACATGTATGTATATATGGAGAAAATTGATGAAAAAAAAAACAAACAACACGAATGATAATTTCAAGATGATAATCTGGTTATTTTCACCAGGTTGTTACATCATATTTCGTATAATCCCATGGATCTGCTCGAGTGCTCGAGTAGTTTCCTTTTTGTTTTTTTTTTTTCTTTCTTATGAACATATTATTATGATTTTCTGCTCTGAGTCAACAGATACTTTTGATTTGGCAAGCCTACTTCTTTTTCACCACAATTTTATATATTTTTTTTTATTATTAAATTTTTATAATTGAAAATTTTACAAGTATAATTTTCAAGTACTAAACTAACGGTATGCTTTCAATATTTTGTCATGAAATTAAGCGAACAAAAAAGTAATGAAAAGTTTTTTTTTTTTTCGTGGTTGACGACATGACCACAGTTGTTAATAAAAAAAATAGTAATAAAAAAACTGGTTACAGGTGATGGACACTGTTAAAATATGAAAATAATTTAAAATATTAATTTAAATAGAAAAAAAATACTTTAAAATCAATTTTTATGTTAGAGAGAAAATCATTTGTTACCTCAACTATTTTATCAATTGGTTTTCTTTGTCTCATCTCAGCTTTTTTCAGTCTGGATCCAACAAATTCATCACTATGTTTTTCTATCATAATTTTTTCATCTTTATTATTATTGCTATTACTCATTCCCCAAATTCCAATAGTAACTTTACCCCCATTACTAATAATTCTATTATTAAAATTTCTTTTTTCTTTATCAATAATATTACTATCATCATTAATATTATTGTTATTAGCAAATATTACATTTGTATTATTAAAATCATCATTTTTAAATTCAATAATATTAATATTTTTCATTTTTTTAACATCATCATTATTACGTGTTATTGTTGATTTTAAATCAACATTATTATCACGACATCCATAAACTCCTATTGTTATTTTAGCTGGTAAACTGACTGGTCGAATTTTTGTTGATTCTTTATTACGATCAATTAACCTACGTCGTCGTTCAACTGGATTAAAATTTAATTGTTCAATAATTGCACGAATATTCGTGGATATTGTTGTGTCTCTTGACATAACCATTTTTATTTTTTTTTTCAAATCCAATTATGATAAATATATAACTTTCACTTGATTAATTGATTAAATCAACGAAAAAAAAAAATAAAATGCAATTTACAGTAGGTTTTGAGTTAACAAACGAGTAGATAATCAAGTAGACTAATTAAAACAGCATTAAGATGACACAAGTATTCCCAGGATTTCGCGTTTTGTCCTCGTTTCATCACGATATTATTCTAAGCATCATGATGCTGCTTCCCACGCGACCTTCAACCTCAGCATTAACATCAAAGATAAGACACACCTTATTGCTTTCAACGCTAATTCTTTTTCATATTTATAAATGCATTCAACATCTTTCTTTAACATTTATTTATTTATTATTTTAATTTAAAATTATTATTTTTTTAATGCGTATATTTACAACAACAACAACCACTTGTTCGTATACACACAACGTAAATAAGCATCATAGAACAAGTAGTCGACCGATTTCGCACGCCCGTTTTCTTTGGAATTAAAACACGGAAATTCACTTCTATAAGCTAGATAAACATTAACCACACTTCAACAATTCACTAGTCTATATTTTGATTTATTTACTTTTTTTTTTTTTTTTTTTGAATTCAAATGTTCAAGTATTATAATTTTCTGTGTATTTTTTTTTTATTTATGTGAAATAAAATTTCTAAACATTGACTTTGATTATGACCTAAAAAATAAATCACTCATATTTTAATTAAAAGAAAAAAAAACTTGTAAACGCAACTGATTTAATTTAGAAGAAAAAAAAATATTTTTTATTATTGTTTGAGTAGATTTTTGTTGAGAATGAAATGGGTATTTTTATTTCTATCAAGATGAGCAATATAATTGTGTATTGGCAAATTAATTTATGATTGTTTTGATGATGCTAGTAAAAAAAAAAAATATACATATGATGAGTGCAATGAATTTGGGGCCACCAAGTGCGACCCACGTTTGCGCCCACGATGAACTCGATATATCCACCTTCAGCCTTTCGCCTCCTTCGGTAACATTTACTGCGAGAGGTGAGGCATCAGGTATATACCGCAATAAATACGACCGCAATTCACCATAGCTTGGGAAAATCCTTGACTTTTTATTTAACGGAAAATCATAAAAAAAAAAACACACACTAAACATATCTATACAGAAAAAAAAATAATGGTTTAAAACAAAAATGAAAATTCAAATATTGATTATGAAAAATTATCAACATTTCATACAACTGTATTTTAAGTTACTATTATTATTTGGTTTTATAATTTTATTTTTGTTTTATGCCAATTTTAAATATGCTTTTTGATAACATGCAGCGATTGAATATACGTTTGTGCTCGACAAGCGTAAAGCAATTCGTAACCATGAACGTGTTTGAATAGTACTCCCTACTGACTTTCGATACACAAAAAAGTAATCATAATTTATATTATATAAAATTTTTTATGACACATAATTTAAAGCTTGATAAAAAAAAATTAATTGTATTTTTTTACATTGTCTTTCCTAATGAACAAAATGAAAATTTAATTAATTTGAAAAAAAAAAAAATGAAAGTTCTTTTTGATGGATGTATTTTTTGACTGGCATCTGACATTTTGCTGTGTGGTTATTTTACTGCCTTGGAACAGATAATATACAAATGCACTCGGGTCAACGGAAATTGCTAAATAATATGATACTGTTGCGTATATTTATAAGAGAAAGGTATTTAATATTTTTAATTTTACCGCAAAATATTAAAAAATATTAAATTATTTATTTATAAATATAAACAAGTTATCGGAAAATATCTTGGTAATAATATTTATTGATTTTTATAAATAAATGAGAATATAATTTTAAATATATATGAAATTTTCAAGTAGTATTAGCTAACGTTGCTCTAGTGTAATATCGATTAAACAAAATAATTTAGATTTGGGGATGATAAAGTAAAAATGAATTTAATAAAAAACGAAAATAATAAGTTGCATGAAATGAAAAATAAAATTATAGAATAGCGTGTTATGAGGCAGTTACGTGTTAGAGTGGTCAACTTATGACGGAGGTGAACCACCATGTGAACATGTCACCCGTGAAAGTACAGAAGGACTTTTGTCTCACGAATAATTTTTTATAGAAAAAAAATGCATTTGTTATTCACGTATGAGTGACTACATTTAATCAATCAACATTCACTTTTTTTTTTTTTTTAATTTAACTTCAATTAACATTTGTCGATATTATTTTTAATAATTATTTCAATAATTAAAAATATTTTTATTTTCATTTGATTTGTTTTATTTATATATATATAATTGATGATAAATATTTTTAAAATGCATTTAATAGAGCACAATGAAATGTGATTCGATTGGAAAGTAGATGGCACGTACTTTCCACCGATACAAGTTTTTTTTTATTCATTTTTTTATTTTCTATATGTTAAAAAATATAAATACTAAAATAAATTTAAAGAATGAAAGGTATATATTTGAATTGGAAATTTATAAATTTTTATTTTACAATTTGGCAATATGTGGGATAAATTTTAAATGGAAAAATTATTTAAAAATATATATAACCGTAATAATAAACGTAATTCGTTTGATGATGATATGAAAATTAAAACTGAAAAAATTTGTTAGATTTGTATATCGTGTATTATATAAATTTATATAAAAGAAATATTTTCCGTGTCAATAATGCCCCATGCATTTCCGCGGTATTGTTATGTACAATTATAATAATGAAACAAAAACAAATTATGTTGTTTATCACTGCGTAATAATTGTATCGGGGAAATGATTTTATTTTTTTACTAATCTCTTTATAGCTAAAATATTTTATAAATATATTTTTAGAGTATAGAAAAATAGCAGTAACTTGAGAAATAACATTTTTTTTAAAAAACAAACTCGTCACACGTTAAACATGCCCCAAGGAAATCTAATATTATAAATCGTTTTTAAAGAAAAAAAATTTTTTTATTGTTTTTTGATTTCTCCAAACAAGAGTTTGTGTTTCGCCCACAGTAAAAACATCAACGGCAACTTAATCTTCAACAACTTATAAGGAAAGTTTTAAGTCAATACAAAAACTCATAATAAAAAAATTAACAACAGAAAAAAATGAATAAAGAAAAATCGCTTTTTTTTTTCATTTCATTTATTAATCATCTATATTGATTTATATCACTCGTTATCTAATCGATATTGTATACTCTGAATTAACAGTCCGTATCAATAAAGGAAACGATAAAACAAACAAAAAAAAAAAAAAAAAAATTGCAAACAATTTATAAGAATGAGAATTTAAAAAAAAAGAGTTGAACAAAGAAAATCACAATATCGAGATCAATACGAAACACGAGTTTCATTGATCCAATAATGAAAAAAAAAATAAAACAATAAACTTTTAACCGTGCAATTGTTTATTAACCGCGACAATTGATTTTTCATTTTTTTTTCGCAGTTAAAAAAAAATATTAAACAAAGTTAAATAAAATAAAAATAGGAAGTGTCAAGCTAGCAAATTTTCAATCACTCAAACTAAACAATTGTTTTGCTCTGATTGTTTTCAGAATAAAAAAAAAAAAACTCATCTTCATCTCAACAATTCAAAACAATAATTAAATATATTAATATAATTTTCTAAGATTTTTTTCTTTCTTTTTTTCACTATCTTACACAAAATCAATCACAATGTATCTTATATATAAAAATTTATCGTCCAATTGTCTTTTGATAATAATAAATTTTCAACTTGAAATTTGAAAGAAAAAAAAAGGGTTAATGAAAGTACAGTAGTTTTTAGATCACGGTTGTAGATCGACTGTCGTGTGCGGCGAGACCGGATTCTCTTTTGACAAGCGAAATATAAAATAGTGTATGTTGTTGGAGAATTACAATATGATGGAGGGAGTTTGGGGTAAAAGAGGTGAATAAAAAGAGGGACATAGAAGGTATAAATACAATAATAATTTGAATAAAAGAGAGAGGAAAAATTGGGGTAATTAAATATATTATTCAAAAATAAAAGGCATATTGGCACGAGCGAAATAAAATTATACATTCCCCCTCAATTAATTATTTATAATCAAAATTTATATGTATCAAATCAAATAAATATTATCAAAGACTATATTTATATAAACATTTTAAAAATTATCAAAGCTAAATGATAATATAGAAGTAGAAATTTTTATTTTTTATCTTTCATTTGAGATAACAATTATCATGTGATTCTTCAATTAATTTTATCGTTATGCAATAAGTAAATAATATTAAAATGAAAGATAAAACAGCTGTGAAGCTTTAGTTCATAATAAACAGTAATTTTTCGTTATTGATTAATGATAAATATAAATAAAATAAATAAAACGAAATTGAATAAAGCAGGCTTGTGTTATAACGGTTCATATTGATGCTGGTACCTGCCAGCTGTTACTTTTTATTTATTATAATAACAAATAGATATGTATTTGCATTGAAAACTGCAACAAGTAATGGAAAAGAGTTTACTTGCATTGTATGCATATTTGCTTTTATTTATTCCACTTCCATAGCTATCACAGTATTTTTTAAACTTAACATTCAAGATGGCTGTGATATTATGGCTCTAATCATACTCAACACACTTTATTTATTTTTTTTTTTAACATTAAACTTTTCTTTTCTTTTTATTAATAATTTCAAGTATTTATTTATTTTTTAGCTCGTAGCAATCTGCTTTTTTTCTTCTTTCATTGGGTTACTTGGTTTTTTTTTTATTCTTTAAAACATGCAAGAAACATTTTGTACTAAACACATTTAGAAAAGTTGGTCTATAATTTTTTATTATTACTATTTTGCATTCATGGATTCTTTTGTGTGTGATGAAAAAAAAAATTAACTTTTTATTTTTTACTTGAAGATGAGTACTAAGTTGACAATGTTACTAAGAGTATACTCAAGTCACATTGTGAATTATAAAAATAGAAATAATAAAACTTGTTTTTTAACCGTTGTAATTGCGAGCTTAGAACATCAAATTATTTTTTATGCTGCAAATTGTTTGGGGAAATTAGATCTTTTGAGACTTTGTCACGTGTGACCCACTCAGCTTTGTTTTTTTTTTTAAAAAATAATTTTTAAACAATGACAATAACGAAAAATGAATATCATAAAATATAAATTAGTATGCTTAGATGTCTGTTGATTTACATTTTTTTATCGTTTATAAAAAAAATTATTTTAAATTTTTAAAAAATACTTTTTTTCGTAAATAGAGTTATTGTAGTATTTTTTTATTTTTATTTTTTGAATGTATTATGCAAAAATACAAGTAAAAAAAAAAATGAAAGTTTTATTTCATTGCAAAAAAATTAGTTTGACATTCTTTTGAAAATGAATATAAATTGAGGATAATCATTAAAATAAAATATGATTTTTATAAGAGTATTTTAAAATTGATGTCGAATAATATTTTACGTTAGAATTTTATTGTACGATTAAATGGATCATCTAATCATTGAAAATTAGAAAGAACAATAAAAATTATTTATATTTTATTTTCTTTTATTTGTCTAGTGATTAGAAATGATAATTTAAGTAAAAAGAAAATAAGAAATTAATATTCATCAAATGAATTAGGAGCATGTTATAAAAATAAAATATAACATCTAAAAATTTTAATGCGGAAAATAATTTGAGTACTTGTGGTTCGTCGAGCAGTTAAATTCTTTCACTTCTTCTTCGAATTGAAAACAGCGGTATTGGCACTCATCTATCTCATTTACAATTTATTTTCTTTAACATTCACTCATCTGTACAATGATTTTTATTTTATATTTATTTTTCAATGGTTTGTCTCCATCAGTCCCATTGTTCCAACTTCCGTTCTATCTGAAAACGACCTCATCACTCAAAGTGCAAACGGTTTTCTTGGTCAGACGTATCTTCTAATTGCAAAACAAGATTTTCTCGAAAGTTATTTTTTCGTTTTTTAACAACTCGAGACTTGAATGTCTTTATCGAATTTCAGTTGCTTACTATTTTTTTCTTTTTAATTTAAATGAAAAATAAAATGATTCTTTTAAAATTACTTTTGAAATTGTGATGGCTTCTGGGTATTGCCAAATTAAATAATTTTTTTTTTTTTATTCAGAGAAGCATATCTGTACGTGCATAATGCAATTGTTTTCTTGTGCAAAATTGAATTAACTTATTTTGGATTATGGTATCTTTATTATTTCCGTGGTGCAATTATAATTGCCTTAAACTTTTTGCGCAATTTCAAGTTAAAGAATTTTTTTTATATATAAATTTAAAGAGATTAAATTCAGAAATTGTTATTTATATTACAACAGTTTTACTGCTTATTGTCAGATGGTATTTTGTTTTTTTTTTTCCATACATAAAGAATTAAAAAAAATTGATTGATTGATTGATCGATGAAATACATTTAAATTAGATGTTCCGTGTTTGACAAAAAAAAATATTTCTAAGCGAAAATTTCATGTTATTATGCTACTAGTTTTCAGACAACACCCAATTATTATTATCTTAAAAGTTTCAGAATATATTTCGAAATGTTCAGTTCTATTAGCAGCTAGTTTATTAATCAACAAAACTCTTATAACAATAATTTAATGCTTAAAGTAAGAGTATAGGTATCTTTTGAAAATTATTTTCAAGCACCGAGCATGTAGACTTCTATTTTATAACAAACGTAAACTTTATTACCAGCATTAAATTTAACAAATAAATAAGACTCAAACGAGGGCGCCAAACGTTTGAATGAGATCGAGTATTAAATAATATAAAAAATAACTTGTTGATACAAAGTATAAAGCGTGTTTTGGACTTATTGGGATGCTTGTTGAAGAGGCGCATCAGGCCGAATAACGGTTGTTTTATCCTCAGCATAAAATAACCAACCCACTCACCTCCCAACAACAACAAGAACAACAACAACAACAACACGAGTTATAACATCTCAGTATTGTACAGTCTATACAACGTGTATCAAAATCAACTTATCTTACTGCCTTGGTTGAATCATGCCCGAGATAATTCGATCAGTATAACACACATGCCTTCCAAGAAATTAACAATTATTATCATCAACATGATGATGCATCATCATCATCATCATCATACGTATCTTTAATCCCCTAAATTACATCACCCATATTTACTAAATTTTTTATTATCTCTGATTTGTTTCATCAAAGAAATAAATGCCCGTATAAATATTAAGAAAACCATATTGATAAAACCATTTTAAAATTTAATTTTGGTAACCAGAAAATATAGAAAAAAAAAAAGCGACTGCTAATTATTTCGTTTCTCCAGCAATTTTACTAACGGAACATTATCATTACATCGTCAGAAGCATCCGGAAATAATCACGATGGATAAATACAGAAAATACAACATCCGAATAATGAACAAATGAATGTTTTATTATTATTTTTATATATATTTTTTTTTAACAAACAGTGCGTGTTTTGAGTATTTGGTTTATGATTGTATTAATACAATGATGATTTTCCGTATTAAATTTTTTATTTACTGACTGATACTGTAGACGGAACGAGTAGTTATTGATATTTATTTATATGAATGACCCGATTAACTAGAATTATTTATTACATTTTGAAGATGAAAGAAGAAGAATAAAAATTAATAAAAAAAAAAAAGTTATTGCACGACATGATAGAATATAGTTATTTATTTTTAAATTTTTTTATTTTGGTAATTCATTTAAAAATCCAAAAATGGTATGTGTCAATCAAGTTTATATATATTAAACCGGTTTATTATAATTTGTAATAAAAAACTACCTGCGTATTTATCAATCAACACAAAGAATGAACAAAATTTTTTTAAATAAAAACTCACCTTAAATTTAGTTTGTTTATCTTCATCTCGTTTATCGCTTCGAAAAACACGATTCTGAAAATACGAAATGAATGTAAATTTACAATTAAATTTTTAAGTGTTTAAATATATTTATCTAAAGCCTAAACTTCTGATAGTGACAAAATAATTGTTCAAGTATTTAATTACTATTTACTCTTAATTGTTTTATAAATAAAATTATTATAGAATTTAAATTAAAACTTGAAAAATATTTTAAATATTGAGTGTTTTAAATTATGAATACTGATTTTTTTTAAATTTAAATATTAATATATTTATGAATAATGGAAAAATGCAACGAAGTTTAATATCTAAGTCTTGACCTTGATTTAATTAAAGAGAGCAAAAATTAAAATTAGACTTTTAATTATAAAAAAAAAAGAAAAAAAAATATACAATAGTTATATACTGACTGTCATTTAATTACTAGCAAATTCTACTTAGTTAAACTTTGCAAATATCAGCATATTTATGTCATTTAAATTGTTTTTCATTTTTTAATTCTCATATATTTTTTTTCTACTATCTCACCTCACTATTTTCCAACTGATAGCACTCGCCGCTCGTTTGCTACAGATAGAATTAAAAAAAAGAATTAAACAACGCTATTAAAAGAATTAAAAAAAAAAAAAAAAAAACTAAATAACAATGATAATGAAGAAGGAACTATTAGTGTAGCACGTAACTGACAAACTCAACTGATAATTTACATACAGTAAAATCTAACACATTTTTAAATAATAAAATAATTTATCAGAGTGATATATCAAAAACGAAAATAAAAAATATCTATACACAGTTATCTGTGTGTCTAATAAACAGGGGAATTTATAAAAATTATTGTAGGGATCAAAGTTCACTTGTCTATATAAAAACATAAAAAAAAAAGGACCATGATCAAAAATATGACTCACATCGAATTGATTCCGACTTTCTATGACTGTGTCCATCAGCACAAACTAATTTTTTATTATTATTATTAGTATGTCATTTTTTATATTTTAAAATATCATAAATTATTATGTTATTCATTTTATTAATTTTATTACTAACCCGATGTGGTAGTCGTTCATTGTACATTCCTCGTGATTGATAATCTTTGTGTACTGCTTCATCACTAGCCTTGGATTGTCGTCGCTAAAAGAAAGAAAAAAAATCATTGAAATCAATAATACTTGCATTTATATTATAAATTAATGAATAAAAATATTTATATAATTTTTTTTTAAACGTAAACAAATGAAACAAAGGAAATAACAAAATTAAAAATTTAAAAAAAAAAATCAGACTTAATAATGAAAATGCCTTGAGACTTTCCATGGCGTATCAGGCTGGAACGTGCGTTCAAATAAGATGTAGACTAAGATCAATGTCGACGCGTGGATTAACTTCAAAATACCTTTTTTTTTTTTTTTTTTTTTTTTTATATTTAAACCTGCACACACATACAACAATTTTTTTATTCAATATACGTGACTAGAAACTTTAATATAAAAATTCACTCCAATTTTGCAATCGTAAAAAGTCATTTTTTATTTATAAAAACAACAGACAGATCTATGTATTTTGTATATATATTATTTATTTTTAAAATAACATTTTTTACCTCAGCATAAATAGTACTTAAAAAAGTGTAATAAAAATATAAGTTATTTATAAAATTAAATAACGGTAAATCTTCAATTATTCAAAAAAGACATTAACAGCATTTTAAAACAGGAATATATGTAACATTTACAGGATAATTTAAAAAATGAAATGAATAAATGGAAAACATCACTCTGTACTCGATTAGAGTGTATAAAATATATACAGGTCCCATGAATTAAAATATGAATAAATAAATTAAATAATATATGAGAAAAAAGACATAAGCCATATGCAAATACATGTTGCAATGTAATCTAGCAATATCAGCAATATATAGACAAATTGAGGAAGCGAAAAAAAGTAAAAGTAGAAGATAAAATAGCAACGTTTGAAGAATCTATTTACATCGTTGACCTTATTGCCAACCAAAAATAGTAGTTGAATGCAAAAGTCTGTCGAGACAGCGAGCAGCAAGTATATAGAGAAGAGTTCTTGGAGGGTTTTTACTGGATCTGCACGTCACTTGAATAATCCACAAACACACACACCAATGCATTTTAAAAAATAACTCTTTTTTTATCTTTTTTTTCTTCTTCAACAACCAGACATATAAAACATTATTTTTTCATTTATAAAAGGTACTACTACACACAGTAAAATAAAACACTTTGAAATTTCATTTATGAAAATGTATACATATTTAAAAAAAAAAAAATATATATCTTGATGGTCATGATCATGAATTACGTCTTTAAGTGACTATTGTTTGGTATATTTTAATATATATTTTAATGTTCAGACATTGTGCAAGAAATGATATTTTAAAATAAAATGTTGAAATATAGTTTGGGTGACAATAATTTATGGTTTAGGACATTGTCGGTTTATTTCAATAGTTTATGCTTTACTTGGTGTAAGAATATAAGAAAAATAAAATGTTAAAAAATCAAAACGTACTTCAATGGTTGCTAGTGTATCCAGGGATGACAGTGGTCTTGTGTGAGGCACTTCTCCAGGGAATACACTGTCGTGAGATACCGACAGTTGACCTGAGCCAACTCGAAGCTTTGCGAATGAATCCTCGACAGTTCTATGTTTCAAAAAGACACTGAAAAATAAGATGAATAAATTGGTTTTTTTCTTTCTTTTAGTTATATTTTAAAACTTTTTAATTTATTTATTTTTCTTTAAATCTAAATAAAACATCAAGTAGACGAGTATCACAAAACTTTGATATCTTTTTTTTATGGACACAACGAAAATAAGGGTAAATATATGAAAAAAAAAATTAATACAATACAAAAACAATGGATCTTGTTTGACTGATAAATATATGCACAAGCATGAAAAAAAAAGAAAATATTTCATCTAAAATTTAAATTACCATTGAAAAAAGTTAATAAATAAGAAAAAAAAATTTAATCAAATATTTTTTTTTTCTCTATTTATTTTTGATTGATTCAATTTAGTAATTTTTATTTAATTAATTTTTACAACAATCAAGGCAGACGTAATTTTGATGCAATATTAAATATAAAAAGCCAAGAAGCTAGAAAGCCGAATTATTTGCGGAATATTTACTGATTGATTGATTTCCTCAGGGATATTCTGTATTTTTTCGGCCATTCAAATCGACGTTTGCTGAAATAATAATAACAACAATAATAATAGCAGTGAAAATAGAGAAAGAAAAAGAATTTTGAATAGAAAAAAATTATGATGCATTGTATGAATTGTGCAAATCATTACAGCATCATGAAAAAAAAAGCCTGGAGCAGAAAATGAAGATAAAAAAGTTGAATTATTGTTGTTGTTTTTTGTTTTTTTTTATTGGCATTTATAAAAGATGAGACCTTTGTTATTATTATAAAAATAAATTTAAAAAAATTACCTTTGACGATCACAAGAATCAGTGAGTAATTCACCGGCACTACGACTTCTTGTTTCATCAGTTCGTCCAGCAGGATGTCCAAGTGTAACCTCTTCTCTATTACGATTTCCAATATCACCATCACGTTCACTATTTTTTATTTTA
Source organism: Aphidius colemani (assembly GCA_030523065.1). NCBI lineage: Eukaryota > Metazoa > Arthropoda > Insecta > Hymenoptera > Braconidae > Aphidius > Aphidius colemani. The sequence continues at coordinate 74,066 of JAPYYR010000161.1, read as the reverse complement.
CTATCAGCAGCACCACGACTTTTTTTACGAAATAATCTTCTAAAATAATTTCGAATTCTTCTCTTTGGTTCTGTAACATTTAAACACCAATTAATAATTTTATTTTTTATTTTTGTTGCAGATGTTATGAATGACCCAAGACATTGATCCAGAGTTTTCATCATCAACAAGCAACAAAAGTGAGTTTCTATTGTATTTTTTATCAAGCTTTTAAGACAAGCATTTGATTGCTTATATATAACTATCTGTAGATCGAACTTGATGATTCAATCTCGATAACAAAATAAATAACTTTAAGTGCTGGCAATCAGTTTCTCATCTCAATCAACAACAAATACGAATTATGATAATCAAATTAACAAGTAAATTACATTACATACTTAAATCTAAAGATAGTAGAGTATTTTTTTTTTTTTTTTTTTTTTTTCAATTAATTATTTATACATATAAAGCCGGATAGGTCGAACAAATTGAGAACAGAAAAATAAAAATATATATAAAGAGAAAAAGAGGACATTGCTCTTTAGTTAACTCGATCGGATCAGGGTGATAACAAGTATTGTGGATTAAGGAATATATTTAGAATTATAGATACTATATTTAGAATGAGCTTTCGGTCATTGGTATATAAACTTCATGACGCATCAGGTATACAAGAATATTACACTCGTAATACTCGCATATACACACACTCAATAGTCTGGAAAAATTCATTCAATTCATAAGTTGGTTTGAGTAGATAAAAATAAAGAAAAAGTAGATCGTAAATTGCCAATTGAACAGCATGATAATAAAAATTTATTAAACTAAATTTAGTTTATTTAATTGATTTTGTATTATCATAACGACATACAAACACGCGCTATAATTGAATTTTCATTATCACAACAAATATCTTATTGTGATAAATACATTTGTGCTTTTTATGGATCGTTTTTTTTGTCTGCAAATATTGCAAAGTTATAATAAATTTTTAAAAAAATATACTATACTTTTGTCAAGTTGAAAAAAAGAACTTTTAAATAAAAAAACAATGATATTGTCAGGGACAAATTGAGCAGGCATATTCATGAAACAACAAAAACCATCAGGATTCGTTTCCAAGCTGATGGTTTTTAATTGCGATATTGATGAAGGGGTTTGGCAAAAGACCATGACAATAGATGCAAGAGTTGCTTGAATATATTTATAAAAAGGGAACTTGACAACGCGAAAATAAAAAAATTTAAAAAACAAAACAAACAGAATCTAGGGGGATTAATGTAAGAGTTTATTTGTTTTTGTGCACTTTTTTTACCCTTGGGCTTGGTGAGTAGAATTAAATTGCGAAAGGGAGATGGATTAAAAATTTGAAAATAAAAAATATTAAAGAATGGGGAATTGTTAGAGAGTGTCATTGAGCTTTTTGTATAATCTGTAAGGAAAAAATCAGTGGATTTTTAGATACACTTTACTGCCATTGTTATTAAAATAAAAAAAATAAAAATTTAAATCCATTAGAATTTATAAAATAATTTTTTTGTTCTATTTTTTTTTTTTTTTTCTATTAACTTTATTTTTAATTTTTTCAATTCAACGATTATTAATAAACATAAAAAATTAAAAAAATAGAAAATTTATTTTAATTCTTTGTGAGTTTTAACTATAAGCCAACGAATAAAATTTAAAATTTCTATGCCAACAAATACTAACGAAATGTTGATAAGATAATATTAGTTTTTTTTTTTTTTTTTCGTGACGTCTTAAGTTTATATTAGATAATCGGAAAAAAAATTGATGTAGATAACAAGTGAGTTAAAAATTGCCTTTTTAGGTGATGTATATTTTGAAAATAAATAAAACTTGATTATTTTTTTCTTATCAATATAAATAAATAATATTTAAACTATTTTTTAACGACATAATTTATTGAGTATATATATAAAATTAAATTGACAGCTAACAAAAAAAAATTGATAGTAAAAAAGAAACAAAAACATCGCTTCTTTGAAGTTAATTAAAAATAATTTGACACTAAAAAAAAATAAAAAATGAAGATTCCTTAGTTAATAACACGGTGTATTTGAAAAAAAAAAATGCATTCAGTTCCCATTGCATAATAAGTGAAAGCGAATGGAAAAGACCGTGTTTACCACATGATATAGAAAAATATAATAAGACGTGACAGATGGAAGCCACTTGAGTGACCTAATTCACTCATGTGCGATAATTCCTCAATCGTATCCCCCATAAAACTGTAAAAGTCAACGTTGCAAAAATCGTAATGTTATTATGAGTACACTACACACATTTAAAATAAAAAAAAAAATTTATCAAACAGTCTATTGTTTAGTAACAATAAAAAATCATTCGAGACTAGTTTTTCTTTCTTTTTTAATTTCCATTGACATTTTCTCTTACTCGGCCGATTGGCGTGCTTCGCAGGGAACGCGATCTTGACAGGGAAGGCTTATGATGATACAATTTTTTTTTAAAATCAAAAGTCAAAAAATATTCGGATGAATTCTCGAAAATAAACAAACGTAGCAACTGCACAACAATATGTAGCAACTCGTGTCTATGTAAAAGTGAAAATAATAAAATGATAATCATAAATAAATGTTAAAAAACCTTTTAGCATGAAGTTAGTGATTTTTTTATCGAGGATAATATATATACTTATTAGAAAATTCCGGATAATTAGTCGTAAAAAATAAAAGTATTATTAAATAATTTGGATTAGAAAAAAAATTTATAACGTATTTACAACTTGAATATAAATATCATTTAAACTATGCCATTTGAAATCATTATTTTTTTTTTTTTCTAATTATCTACGAAGAATATTCACTCTTTTTTATTAAATGAAGAAAAAAGCTATTAAATAAATAATTAAATATATAAAATCAGGTTTTAGCCTAATTCATTAATTAATTTATGATTAATATCTATTTTTTACATAGTCGTTTTTTTTTAAATAGAAGGGTTACATAGAGCAAATTTTATAAATCAATGCTTTGATATAGAAGTAGAGTTCGATTCGAGACACCCTGAGCTTTATTCACGAAAATTTGATATAACTACTTAATTATTCATTAGAAATATCTCATGTCCCAATAGACCAAGTCCAGAATATTATTGTCTATTTAGAAAAACAGCCGGACTAATTTTTTTCCCATTACAATAAGACTTATATAGGTGAACGACTGGGTAAATTCTTTAAATTCACGTTCTATGAGCTTTTTTCACGAAATTTTGATATAACTTTTTAGATATTGGTTAAAAATATCACATTTCCCAATAGACCAAGTCAAAAACATCATTATCTATCTAGAAAAACAGCCGGACTAACTTTTTTCTCATTACAAGAGTTATTGGTGAACGATTGAGTCAATTCATGTACGCGAATATCAGGAAAATCAGATTTACAGATTAGAATTTCATTTCCCGTTCATGTTCTCACAGTCTAGACGATAGCCTGCAGCATAAAATCTCATCCACAAATAAATACCATAGTGCAGAAAAATATAAAGCCCTGAAAGTATCCTTTTTCGTTTCTTTTTTTTTTAAAAAATAAAAAACAAGTTGAACAAAAGAAATGAAAACAAAAATTGCATAGAATATAAAATTGGTGTAAAAAAAAAATACTTACCCTTGGGTAATGTGTCAGAATTTCTTGGCATGTTAAATTCACCTAATCCAGATGTATCATGAGGTGGTGGTGATGCTTCTCTTACGCAACCCATCAAACTTAATGCACCACTTGCACCACTTGCACTACCCCCGCAGTTACCAGAGCTATTTGACATTTTATTTGGTGCCCGAAACACCTGAAATATCCAAACTGCAACATGTGATTCTTTAATACACTCATAAATATTACCAAAAACACTACCCATTATTTATAACAATTATTAATTAATATCAAATCAAATATAATTAAATCAAATAAATATTTAATTTAAGATAAAAAAATTAATTGAACAACTTATTTTGAGGTAAATAAATATACACAAGTTGTCACTTGATATTGAAGTGCAACACTGAGTGCATCTAGAGAAAAATGAATAAAATATTGGGTCATGAAAGAGGTGCGTTACCATGGTGATTGCAGAGAGGGTAGGTCGTTGGGGCATCGATTACGTTGCAACCCTTCACTTTGGCCATGACCTTGCCTCTCTGCTGCATCCCCAACAGCTGTTGTCAGCTGACAATACCAATAGTTTTAATATAATTTCAACAATACGTTAGATAAATTTTTATGCAATAATAATAATTTATTTAAAACAAGATAAAGTGTTTTTTTTTTCTTTTTTTATCTTTTAACTAAACTATTACATGCGTCTATATTATATAAATAATTATAGGTATGCATGCAATTTAGTTTGTAACAATAAAATGTTACGTAGATGAAAAACATAAAAAAAAAAAATAAAATAGAACGTCAAGCTCCATTTGGTTACCGGTAATGACTTCCGGTAAACACTGGGTTTTTAGGTGGAGCTGATAATAAAATAAAGGGTTTAAGCATTACTGCATAATTTATTCATAAATATAGTAAAAATTATAAATTTAAATTATTGTTTATATTTAATTTCATATTGATTATATATTTTGCAATTATTTATTTTTTTTTTTCTTATATATATTTGCATATTTAACATTGACAATGAAATTTAAAAGAAAATAAGTTAAAAATTATATTTACAGTTATGTAACTCGTGATAGCAATTTATTATAAAATATTGAGTAAAATTCATAATTTTTTCTTGAGCTTATCCGGCCAATTTTAAATGTTTTTTTTTATTTATATCATATTATTTATCGTTGTTTGTATTGTTATGATTTTGGCGAGATATCCGTGCGAATATTCCAAGGCTGTTGTCAATGACGCACCGAAATATGATAGCTCGATTTTATTATCAGAAAGACCCAGGATAATTATTAGATTAGGTCATCGGTATAATACAGCGTTAACAAATAATTGAAAAGAAATTGAATTTTTTTTCATTGATAATAATTAAATTGAATGTTATTGATTTAATTGAATGAGGTTAAAAATTTATTAAGAAAATAAAAAACAATGAGGAGTTGAAATATTTGTTTTAGGTTATTAATTTTTTTTTTTTTTTTTAAATTAAATTTATTTCTACTTTATTTAATATATTTTTATATTTACCTTAAAAAGACAGTGACATTTCGGGCGTGTTTCTTTCCGTTTATCTCAAATAATCTGTAAGGAAAAAAAAAAAGTTTAAAACATGTAAATTAACTTCCGGAATGAGAAAAAAAAATATGTTGTACGTGATTTCTATTTATATGAGTTAAATAAAACATAATGACGTATCACAAGGGGAAAAACAAAAACAAATATTTAAAAAAAGAAAAAAAAGTACATCCATGTACAAAAATAACTGAGTATAAAAATGAGCAGCATACAGGCGCCTCTTGATTCCTCTGCACAAAAAATGCAGCAAATTAAAAATAAATATAAATAATAATAAAGTAGATAAAAAAAAAGTTGAAGAAAAAGAAAAAAAAATCGATTCGTACTTGCATTGAATCTTATAACAACTATCGTGGGACTTTAACCTTGTCCAAGTGGTGTCATTGCCTCTCGAGGTCATACATTTAATTAAACAAACAACATTTTCTATCATTTTGATTAAAAAAATGAAATAAAAAATCATTTTTTTCATTAAAATTTTATAGCGTTAATAAATTAGTTTAGTAGTAATAATAAAACAAAAAATTTATCAATGAAAATTATGAATAAACAACCGGATTTTTTTTATTTTTTGAATAAATTAAAAGAATTTATAAATAAATATTGAAAGTAATGCACGCAAATAGGACGTTTATAAATAAATTTTATACAGCAGGATAAAATAAAGTAGAAGAGACAGGAAGTGTTGGAAAAAAAAATTTTTGAAAAATATGTATAACGAGTGAAAGAAGAGAGAATAAAGATATGAAAAAAAAAAAAAAATAAATAACTTTTCAGTGACGAATGAAAGGTCCCATCGTGTGTGCATTATGTATATCTGTATTTCCACACTTGGCATAAATAGAATGAAAAATTTTCATACAATATAAAAATAGATGTAAAGCTGAATGAGAGCCCTTCGATAGTCGTGAAAATTTAAGTTTACTGACGAGAAAGCATTCAAGCTTTTATTCACGATAATAATAATAAATATATTTGAGAATAATAAAATTAAAAAAAATACATAAAAAATAAATGTCTATATTTATGATGCGTTTTAAGTAGGCCAAACTTTACATCGATAAATCTTATATAATAAAAAAATTATTATTAACAATAAATTTTTTTAATAGTTAAAATAAATTAGGATATATATAATTTTTTTTTTCACTTTCAAAGAAAAATAATATTTTAAAAAAAAAGCTCAGATTTAATATCACAAAGTCGTCGTTTTTCATTTAGTTTTTTTTTTTATTCATAAGGGTTTATAATTCGTATGACGTGAAGATGGAAATTAAAAAAAATGGAATTGAAAAAAGAGAAAAGATTAGATGAAAAGAAAAATCATAAAAACGACAATTAACCTAATTTTTAATTTAAATTTTCATCAGGTATTGTAATAAAATTAAAAAAAAAAAAAAAGTAAAACACTCATTGGCGTAAGAAAAATAATAATAAATAATCGTGAAATATATTTATAATAATTAATTGAATAATTGAATATAAATATTTAGACCAAACGTCAATCACTCGACATGAAATTCAATTAAATTTTAAGTCATTTAATTGTACATTACAAAATCATTATTCAATTCTGGTCAATTTAAAATCAAGTGATTGACACAATATCGACTTGTTTCAAGTAATTGCTTTTCCATCAAACGCTTCGGTAACACGAAAGAGCATAAAACTAAAAAAAAAGCTTTATAAAGAAAAAAAATAGTCAAGAAAAAGTTTTAAAAAACTTGGATTGCCTGATGGCTTAGTGTAATTGAAAAAGTCACAGCTTCCCACTCGTGATTATTCATCCGGAGGAAATAAATGAAAAATAAAATAAAAATAAATATAATAATTGTTCTTGACATCCTGGATGGACTTTATTATCAGTAAAAGATATTTTAACAAATGAATCATTTTTAATATATATACCATTTATTATATTTTTTTTTTTCATATATTTCTTTTCTCCTCAAAAACATATAAAAGAAAAATTATTATTTCAAATTTTATCTGTATAGTAAAGGATGAATTCAAGTGAACACGTACTTTTAGATTGTACATATTCTATATGTTAAAAAAATAAAATAGATAAACGACATAGTAGAAAAAAAGTAGATAAAATAAAATACAAAATAAAAAAAATACTAGACAGTGGAGCAAAGAAATAGAAACCGAGAGATATACTCGTTCAACAAACGACAAATGTATTGTCTAGAATTGTAAACCCTTTGTACTTTCATTTTCTCAGTTTCCAGACCCACATACATACACAAAATAATAATTGTTATTATTACCATGGAAGAAGCAAATTCTTTGGCTTCATTTGTTCAAAAAAAAAAAGTATTTTTTTTAATTAAAAATAAACACAAAAAAATATGTTCCTCAGCTGAATTAACATCAAGTTTTTTAAATTTTTTTTTTGAAACACATACAAAGTGGTATATAGTTATTCATTAATATCATTCAACTAATAAAGTCGACCAAAAAAAAAATATATACATAACTATGATAAGTGTCACGAGTTTCAAAAAATAAATTTTTATTTCGTTTATTTTTTTTTTTTATTAGTTTCATGGTTAATAAATTTAATAGTCACATGTGTGTAATGTCAATAGCCTTTATTATCAGCACTCTATTGTAGCTAAAATAAAAATAAATAAAAAAAAAAAAAAAGATATTAAATGTAGGCGTTGATTTTTCCGGTGGAATTATCATCAAATAATCACTCGACATATTTATATTATCATTTAACGACAAAATTATTCTTTTTTTTTTTGTTGATTATTTAAAAATTGTCTCAGCATCATAATTATTTATCATTTGATGTTGTGTGTAACATATATCAAAGTAAAACATTTCCAAGAAAAGACAAAATAAATTTATGCATCAGAATAGGCGCGACAAAATGACACACCACCATCACCATTAGGACTAAAAAAAACCATCATACAAGTCAGAGTTTGCAAATCCAAAAATAGTATAAGGTAGAAATTGAAAATTTGAAAATGTGTTGGTGTCCATTAACGAGGCAATCCCCAAGTGTATGTCTGGTGCAACCCTCTATGTATTTATATTTTTATATTTTTAAATATATTTTTTTTTACTTCCCTCAATCTGTAATCTGATCCTAGTTTCATCGAGTTTCTAAATTCAATTACGCTCTTCTTTCAATACAGCAATACATTGCAAATAATAATGATATAATGAAAAAAAATAAAAAAATTAAGTACAAGGAGTATAGCTCGAATTGAGTCAGACATTTTTTTTTTTTTTTAAATTTATTTTTTCATGTTTCATTAGGATGATTCAGAACTTGTATATATTATAGAGGGTGATGGCAAATGGAAATAACCAACGAGTCAATGCAAATTGCGTCTCTCAATCTATAGACATCCCCAGACTAAAGTCAAACTCTTTTTTTATTTATTTATTCATATTATTTCTCTGGTTCTTGCTCTTGCTCTTGTGCATATATACACACTTGATGTGGAAAATGGCCGAGACGATATTCCCCAGAGTTAATACCAAATACTCTGAGAGGAATCTCAACATTTTGAGGTCAATAACCAGCCCTTCTATTTGACACTTGATACACCACTATATGTATTGCCTCAAGATATATAAATCACGATTTAATATAAATATTTTTCTTTGGAAATTAAATATATTGATATATTTTTTTTTTTTTTAATAAAAGTTCATTGCTACTTTCTTAAAAATGTAATTAATAAATCTTGGTTTTTTTTTGTTAAATAATTATTTGATTAACCAAACAAAAAGAAAACAATTATTCCATTGAAAAGTATGTATATTATTTTGATGTTTATTTTAAAATCTATAACTAGGTCGGAAAAAAATGAAAAAATTTTAAAGCCAAGCTAACGAGCACTTTAGTTAAATTTAAAAAAAAAAATAATAATGCAGTGGGAAAATGATTAAAGTATAAAAATAAATTTACAAATTAACAAACAATTTTTAAAATGAATAAATATTCAATTATAAGAGAAAAATAAAAAGTATACTTTAATGATTTTTAAAGAAACAAAGTAAAAAACTGCTTAAATTGTTAATAAAAAAAAAAATAATTTTTTCAACAATGTTAGGTGTAATTAAGGAAACAGTGGTGAAAAAAAAAAATTATACTTTTAAATTAATCATAAATAGTTGTTCTTTATAGCCCCGACTAAGTGAAAAATAAAAAAAAGCGTTTATTATTAAAATAATTGCAAAAAAAAAAAAAAAAAAATAAAAGTATAATCAAAGTTTGAAGAATTTAAAAGTGATTTATATAAATCGAATAAAATACCAAGATGATGTTATTGCCTTATTGTTCCCACGGTAAATACAAAACAATATTATAAAGTAATAAGTAGAAAACAAGCTCAATAAGTAATAAATGACGTTTAAACTTTAAACAATAAATATATACATAGTAAGAGAGTATTATTATTGTCGGTTTGTTCACTCATCCAGCCAACAATCACCTTGCAATATATCTCATCTAAGTGAACATTATATAAACGAAAATTTTAATGGTACTAGCTGTTGTTGTTGTTAAAAAAAATACAAAAAAGATAAAACGCTTCAAAGTCATGTCTATAAAGAAATGGTACATACCAGTTGCGTTTGAATCGTGTTATTTTATTTTTTTTCTATTTTTTTTTTTCCTTCTCGTAATAGTAAAAGCAAATAAATTCTATATACATAACACGATACTCACACACCATCATAAGTAAACACAGCTACAAAGAGCATTTTAAGATAAAAAAAAAACGTTTAATAAATATAAATAAATATTTTATATAATAATATACATCTAATTGTTTTTTCTTTTTTTATTTGCGCAAAGAATTATAACTGAATTTTCAGAAATGAGTCAGACAGGCTAACAACAATGGGCGTAAATAACGGTGTCGTCGATTAGTCCAAGTGTGGCTAAAGCCAAATAGAATATTAACAATTAAAAAATTATACAAAAAAAAAATTAAATTATCTTTATAAAGAAGCTTGAAGTAAAAAATTCACTGTTGTTTTATGATGAAAAAAAGTTATTCAAATTTAATAAATAAATTTATGAAATATTTTATTAAATTATACCTATATATAAATGATTGATAAATTGATGAATTATTTTTTTAAATATATGGGAGAGGGAAAAAAAAAGTTGTTAAACAAGTTGGAAATTATTTATTACGTTGACGAATAATTGGAGATAGTGAAGTAACGAACCGCATTAATATAAGGGATAAAAGTAAAACGTGTTTATCTACTTTTTGATTTTGTCATTTCAATTATAATTTTCCTTTTTATTGTTTTCTTTTTAATAATTATAATTTGTCAGTCATTTGACAATTTAATATTATAGAAACGATTGAATTTTGATGGTGTCGCGACATTAAAACTATGATTTCCTGTAGTATTCAATCGAGTCGATTAATTGGCAAATTCTCGTACCTGCAGACTAATCGACAATTTGATTGAACAACTGATGAGGTAATAGTCTGACCCATCTATAAGACAAAAAAATTAATAAAATATTTTATCCTTCAATTTGAGATAGATTAATAATCATTTCAAAATTGAGAAAAGAAAGTTTTTTTTTTTTTTTTTTTTTCTTTTAAATTGATAAAAGTGAGAGTAACTTATTTGTTGAGAATTTAGTAAATTTAAAAATATCTTTGACAATATATGAAATAAATTTGAGGATTAAAACGAATAATAGATATTTTATTTGAAATGGATAGTTAAATATACATCTAATATGAAAAATAAAGAATAAAAATTCATGATAAACCGAAGAAGAATATATCCCGACACAAAGAAAAGCGTATGAGAGTCGATCTCAGGGCAAATTCCCACCGGCTGGGTCACGACTTTGGTGTCTATAGTTACCAAACAACCAACACACTTGGTTCAATTCTTGATTGGATAATACCCTTTAAATTATTTGTACATCAACTTAAATACACTTTAAAAACAAAAATAAAATAAAATCAAAACGACTCGTTAAATTAATAAAAATAAATATCAAAGTTTAATTATAAATAAAATCTTTTTTATATTAAAATTTATACAAATAATTATTATAATTAGCTAAACATAATCAACGAGATAAATCGGGAACATATATATATCCACCAACCGAAGAAAAAAAATTTAAAAGAAAAAAAATATCTTAGAACATCTTATTTAACGCGAACATAATATCTTGACTTTCGAAATAATCACATAAATATATTTTTCGAATTTCTATCATAGCCAAAGTGTATCTATATAATTATATATCAAAAATATATATAAATTTTGTAAAAATATATCTCCTATGAACAGCGAAATTTATTGACTGCACTTTTGTCTTTGAAAGCATAGTCAACCTGCACTTAGTTTAAAATAATTTCTAGCAACCTTCTGAGACCACTTTTGCGCATTGAAAAACATTACAAAATGATAATAGAGAAATTATTTAAAATATATTTAAAAATTGTAAAATATGTGCATGATGTTATTATATCACGATGGAACGCAGGTGGCTATATGAACATTTTAATATCGATTGATGTTTTGAGGTCGTTGTCCGTAATTCTTTATACACAATAATTCAATATGTTCAGCGCAAATGATCCAAATATGTTTATTAATAAATTCCATTAAAAAATTTAATAGTCCTTTTCTTATTCTTTGGCATTTCGAGTATGTAAAAGAATGTATGTCCATGTAATTAGTCATGTAATTTTTGATGAAAATAACTTTGTTCAAAGAGGTGCTTTGTTGTGTAACACGGCCCTGAGATCATGCATGTAGTCTTACAACGGTAATGAAAGCCTCGAGTTGGCTTCCTCCTATGATACATTCACAAATAAATATATATATATATATATTGAATTAAATTCAAACACTTGTTTCGATACTGAGCATCAAAAAACTCGTTTTTTATATTTCTTATATATTTTTTTCATTGCTCTTGACGCTTTAACATTCCGTTCAAACACCCTCCCAATAAATTTTTATTCAACAACTTACACATGACATACTGTTTTCTCGTCATACACAAGTACACATTTCAATATTCATACGATTATTGTTACAACTAGTTTTTTTTTATTTTCAAATAAAATATACAGACTCAATCTTTTAACAATAACAAATATATTTACTCAAGGCTAATGCGTTCCTTTCATTTGAATGTTATTTTATATATTTTTTTTTTTTTTGTTGAATTTTAGTTTTATTTCGTTTATTTGCTTCTTTATACACGTATGCATACAAATACGATCGTTAAAGTTCACATACTATTGAATTTCGACCTCCAATATATGCTGTAATACGAAATAGAAATTGCGAAATACTTGAACAGTTTTAGTTTTATATTTGTGGCTAGTATACTTTGAAAATTAAATAAATATAATACTCATTTTGAAATACTACTATTATTATTATTATTATTTTATAAACATTGTTTTGAAATTTATTTTTTTTATGAGATTAAAAATACGTAACCGATAATAATGTTGAAGGTTAATGTGAGATTCAAAAATTTATATTTTTATTTTATCTAAACGGGAATTTATTTTTAAAAAAACAATCAATTAATTTATGAAAAAAAATGTTAATTATATTTTTTTTATAAAATAATTCAATAGTAAATTTTAATTCACATTTAATTCGATAATATTTTTGTCATTTTGAATGATGTAGTAATACTAAAGAGCTACAGTGCTATGGAAAATTGCGACAATGAATTTTGGAAATAATTTAATTCACACTGGAATCCTTGTTTATGACAGGGATTATATTGGTGGTATATCACTTGACAATAATACTATATTATTACGACATTTGTGAGGGTAAGTCATGAGCAGCAACCCTTGACGTATTACCATTCATTCACTCTATTACCCCAAATCATCTTTAATTCCAACACATATCTTAACAGTTTCCTCTGTTATTTTTTCTTATACATTACCCGTGATGTAAGATTTACCCAACGAATATACGCATTATGAGTAAATTTAAAATGATAAAATAAAACTTGTGTTATGTCTGTACGGATTCACAGACGGATCAAATAGCTTGAGTATTTCATGAACGGATGTCTCAAGAGAATCGCTAAAATTTTCAGCTCAATAAAGTGTCATATTTCTCTCTGGTTTCCCGCAAACTCATAGTGGTTTTATAATAAATCATAATAATAATAACAATAATAGAATCGGTTTTGTTTTTTTGAATTTCAATATACAAGTTGAGAGGAAAATTTTTGAAGGTGTCATGATTGTAGTGATAGCAATGATGATAATATAATTTGAATTACAAAATAATTTCATGGGTAATGAGGCAATTTTTTTGAGACAAGCAGAGCATGACACTTAGGCTAGTAAATTTATATCGTCATTTTGTTAATTATATTATCTTGATATTGGGAGGAGAATTAAAAAAAAATTTAACAATATTTTCAAATATATTTGGGATAAATAATGAATTATTTTTATAAAATATTTATTTGTTAGTTTGTATTGGTGTAATTTTTTTTTATTTGAATTTATTTGTGGGAAATAATCTTCCAATGTATTAAAACGAGTTTAATGACGGAAAATTTCAACACGGAAAATCACGAATGCGTGCAAGGTGAAACGAGTTGATGTTATGCTCGAGGTATCATCCTGATTTTGTACAGTTTTATTTATATTTTTTTTTTTTTTTTCGTGTGCGGAAAGTCTTGGCGTTTATAATTATTTACCAGTCTCTTTATTAAACTCACAATTATCGCAATCTATTAACACTATAATTGATTAATTTATTTTTTTGTATTGTATTTTAATTGAAGGTAAAATTAAAAAGGAAAATTTTGTAAATTAATTTATGTTTATTTCAATTGTTAAAAATTAGAATAAAAAAAGATAAAGTTATAATTTGAACGACTTTTGAGGCAGTTGAAAAAAATAAAATTCTATCATAGTCGTAGTTGGATAAATACCTGAGTTCGGATCTTAATATAAACCCTTTGGCTCTTGACTGATAAAAAAAAAACTCAAAGCTAGATTATCCTGAAAATTGGTTTACATGTGAAACAATCTTCCCTGAATATTATCCGCATCATAATTTTTTAACCGGAACGTCCGTTGTCGAGTAGTTCAGTAAGAACCTCAGTTCAGAGTCTTATAGTAAAGTTTATGAATATACTCTTTGGCTCTCGATTGATAAAAAAAAAACTGACCGTCAGATTATCCTGAAAATTAAATGACATATAAAACAAGTCCTCCGGAATATTATCCATATCATAATTTTTCAACCGGAACGTCCGTTGTCGAGTAGTTCGATAAATGACTTAGTTCAGATTTTGCTAGTACGATTAATATATACCCTGTGGCTCTCGATTGATAAAAAAAAAACGCACCGTCAGATTATCCTGAAAATTGGTTGATATATGAAACAACCTTTCCTGAATATTATCCGCATCGTAATTTTCCAACCGGAACGTCCGTTTTTGAGTAGTTCGATAAATGACTTAGTTCGGATTTTGCTAGTACGGTTCTTATGTATACCTTTTGGCTCGTTGCCTTTTTATTTCACCCAGGTATTTGTTCTTGTTTTTTATTGTCAAAAGAGATACAACTTGAATTTTTATTAATTAAAAATTTAACTGTATAATTTCCAATAAAATACAAAGAAATATATAGGATAGTAATAAATTTTTAATATACAGAACAGAGGTCAAAGACCTTTTTCTGCAAAAACCAGTTCGATCGGTGAAAACGCAACTGTGTTATTGTTATTGCTCATGTATTACGACTGTTTCAAGTTTTTTAAAACTAACAAATGCATCTAGTCATGTGTATAAATGTCAACAGTACAACGGTCATTGTCCGAGTCAAAAATAAAATATTTGCAATTAGAGAAAAATTTCACAAAGATTAATTCTTTTAATTCTTAAATTATACAAAAATATATTGAATCGAATAATAATAAAAAAATGAAAATTCATTTGTAATTAGTCACGCGATATCAACAATCAAGAAAATAATATTATCAAAGTGATATTTATATTGAATGAATGAAAAAAAAAATTAATTTCAAATTGCGTATAATGGTAAAATAACTTTTTTTAAAACAAGAAAAAATAAGTGGTTCTCGATCGAGTGGTTGGTCCAAGCTGAAACAACAGTTGATAATATAAAGATGAACAACAAGTCATTCAATAAAACAACATAAACGAGTTTTTAGTTGAGAACACTTGAGAAGGCATAACCAGGCGATCCAGCAATGTGCCAACACACCTTCAAGGTCGTGCACTGCCCGGTATTGAACCGATATATATATATATTTTTTACCTTGTATATATTTTTTTTTCATTAATTTTTTTTTAAATATTACTTTGTTCTTTTAATACTTTTACCCTTTTTCGTATACACGTGTAAATAATACTGCATCATTTTTGCAATCATCATAGGCCATTGTTGTCGTTGTTTATTTTTATTATTTAAATTATTTTTTTATTTTTGATCAAAACATACATGATAAAAAGTAAATTCAATTGAATACCAATGCTAATAATATTCATAAAAAAATAAGTTTAATCTTTGTCTTATTATAAATTTAAAAATAATCATTTTCTTATCAACAAAGACAATTTTATTTATTTTTTTTGCTCAATTTAACACAAGTAAAAATGACTATAATGGCATCCAAGAAATCGATATTGATCTGGATCCTGTGGTTACCACTTGGCCACTGTCATCCTCGAGGCATTTTCACAAGAATTAGGTCGTGGTCACCGAGATAGAATAACCCGGATTTACGACAATAATATTGCAAATAAATATATTAAAAAAATAAATATCCTCAAAGTGAAAGGAAAAGAAAGAATAACAATAAAATATATACAAATAATTTCTTTGTCTTGTGTTTGAAATGTTTTTAAATTTCTTTTAAAAATGCTTCAATTTATTGATATTCAACAGTTAAATTGCAATAATTAAAAGTAAATTAATATTTATGAAATATTAATGAACAACAAAAATATAATTCGGATAAATTTAAAATAATTACTTTGCATTGTCATTCTAGTTGATTGATCAATAATGAATAATTAAATTCTTCAAGTTGTACCGAGTTTAAAATAAAAATTTATATAATTATTATTAATTATTATAATTATAACGAATATTTTCCTATTTATTATTTAACTGTTGTTTGTTGATGTTAGAAGTTTTATTTGGGTGGAAAAAATTGATTTATGATTATTTCATTGACATTGCCATTGGTTTTATTGTTATAACGAGAAGCTGGAAAATTTTTCTTCTCACAAAGAAAAAGAAAAACAAATATTACTAAATAAATAAATATAAATAAATAAAAAACGTATGCAGACATTGAGAAGGATACAAACAAACAGGGATAGTGATTCGGAATGTCGACAGGGGAAAAACTTGACTGGGTGGTCGAACAAACCCAACAAACTCCACAAGTGGGTGACAAAATACCAAAATTATTTTTCATTTAAAATTTGAAAAAATTGATTTAATTACAAACTATTAATTAATACAATTTATAATCAAATTTTATCATGAATATTTACTTGAATATAAAAAAAATATCATGTTGACAATTTAATTTCTTTTTTT
Source organism: Aphidius colemani (assembly GCA_030523065.1). Classification (NCBI taxonomy): domain Eukaryota; kingdom Metazoa; phylum Arthropoda; class Insecta; order Hymenoptera; family Braconidae; genus Aphidius; species Aphidius colemani. Next base: position 57,263 of record JAPYYR010000161.1, on the reverse strand, counting down.
TTTTATTTACAAAAGATTCACTAGAGTTCATTTAAATACCAATTTAAAATATCTGTTTATTTACTTTTTTTTTATCAACATATATAAAATACAATCAAAGGTATTTAAAAGAATGTAAAAAAAAAAAAAAAAAATTCAATAATCAACAGGTACTTCTAAGAAACACATTTAAATCCCATAAAAATCACAAAAATAGGAAAAAAAAAATAAAATTATAAAATACAGTATGATAATGATTGAAAATAATAGTAATAATAATAAGTATTTAATCATCAACAATGTGCTTCTTACCTTCAAGATAAAATATAATTTCCTATTAAAAAATCACAGCAAATCTTGATTGATGATTAAAAACAAGAGTATTTTAATGATTGATATGAAGTTATTATTTTTTATTTTTTTTAAAAACTATTTTAGCCACAAGTTTTCCAAACAAACACCAAATAAATATAACACACTTTTGTAAGATGATAAATAATCACAAAATAAATAATTTAAAAACACAATGCAACTCTTCACAATGATGATCGGTTTTTTGTCAAGATCATTGAAATAATAATATCAACAAATAGGATAATACTGAAAATAATTAAATTAACTTGTTTATTAACTGATAACGAAAACTTGATTTAAATAATAATGATAATATTGATGAAAAACAAATATTATGAACACAGTAAATACTAGTTATAATAAGATAAAAACGCAGTGACAGGAGCTGTTGCTCGATCAGACGCCGTCACGCTGCAGAACTCGTATGAATGTGATGGCTTGTAGCTTTCTTGATCGCGCGGGCCTTGGATTTTTTTTCTCCGTTTTTAGTTTTTTTTAAATGATAGATAGAAATAGTGGGAGAAATGAGAATGCAGTTGGTAAAAAGATACCAAGTACGAATTACCTGTTGTCGTTATAATAGTCGTTACATTATCTACATCATTTTTATCCTGTGAAAAAAATTATTCAAAAAGTTATAAACGTTTGGGAGACCGCGCGACAGCATAAAACTTCCTATTGTTTATTATTGTTGTTAACAAATGCAAAAGTAAAAAATTTAATAAAAAACATTTTTCTTTAGTTGAAGATGTCTTTTATCCAATAGATATTTTAAAAATACTGTGCAACAATTATTTTTTGTAAAAAAAATTGTTTAAGCTTTGGTAACTTTTCAATTTTAGAAGTTTCAGCTTTTTTTTTTATTTTCAATGATTTTTTTTACAATAAATATTCGTTGCACAGTATTTTTGGAATATCCATTGGAAAGAAAACATCTTTAACTAGATAAAAACATTTTTCATTTAACTTTTTACTGTTGCGTTTATTAAAAACAACAATGGGAAGTCTTATGCTGACGCGTGCTCTTTGTATACGCTATTAGAAAAAATATCAATCAAAAATTAGTGCAAATTTAAATAAAAAAGTATAAATTAAATTGTAAATATTTACGTTTATTTTATATATATATTCCATTTTTTTTTTTTTTTTTTTTTTTACAATCTTCACCTACAAATTTATTCAAAATCAACTTTGTTGCATTGTGTTTATTTTTTTTTTCTTTAAATGATAAAATTAATAAGCATAGTTTGTTAGTAACGTAGAAAATAAAAAATAGAATCGAATTACAATGAGAAAAGAAAGTATAGAAACAAAATTAATTATAAAATTTAGTAATGATCTTTTATTATGCAGCTCTTTTCCACCCCAAATTTTAAACTGTAAAAAATATTTTAAAAATTAATAATAATTTATTTTCATTGAAATACACAAATTGATAAATAGTGTTAGACAAATTTCTTTATCAATTATTATCTTGATTTATCTATTTTTTTTTCTAATCAACAATTTATAGGTTTTTATATTTCATTAATAATTTTCTCTTCGTTTTTTATCAATCATATAATTTTTATTTTTTTTATTAACTGGAAAACCAAGAAACAATAAGTTGATTTTTAACAAATCTTACTGTGTCCAAATTGTGGCTCAGCCATGAATGTGTTTCATAATCACACATCAATAAATACAATAAATTCATAATAACTAATAATATTAATAAATGGTAATAATAATAATAATAAATTGGTAATAAATATAAAATAAGTAGACAATTATTTTTCTTATTAAACAAGTTTGGTCTTTCCTTGGCTACTTTTTCTTGCGCTTTAAATAATAGTTGTTCAAATTAAAATTACTGTTTGTTTCTTCTCTTATCTCACAAAGGCTTCACCTTGATTCTTTTATTTATTTATTATTTCATTTTTTGAGAATTTTTAATATTATAATTTTGATTTGTTTTTCAATTTGTGCCAATATATGTGCTTATGAATTTCGACATTATATATTCATTTCAATTTCATCATTCCATAATTGTCTATAATTTTTATACTAATTATACAGAATTATTCAATTATTGTTATAATTTTATTTTTCTTTCTTTTTACTTTTTAAATTATTATTTATTTTTGTTTTTATTTATTTAAAAAAAAAAAAAAGTTTATCAATTGATTCTTATATGAGCACCAAATTATTTTTAAATTAAAAAAAATATATATATTTAAATTATGATTGTTCATGGTTGGAAATTATTGTTTGGAAATAATGTTGAGAATGTTTATTATCACTGATTGTTTAAGTGACATATTTGATCGTAAATATTTGTCTTGTATTCGGTTTAAATTGTATTATAAAAGTAGCAAAGAAATTAGTATCAAAGCGCTAATATAATATTAATAATAATAATCGAATTAATTATAATAATCGTTATAATAATAATAATAATAATGATAATAATAATTACTATTTTGCAAGAGTATAAAATATATATATTACAGTTTTTTTTTTTCATTTAATTGCAATATAGATTAAACAAAAATTTCTAAAAAACAAAATTAGTTAAATAATTATGAATATTAAAATATTCAATTGAAATTAACTCATTTATTTGCCACTATTTCTCAACTACAGTGTTTTTTTTTCCTATTAATATTGTTCTATGGATATTAAAAAATGTTGTTTTTTTCATGTTTAAAAATTACGATGAATGATTATGTAAAACATAAACGTGTCAGGAAGTTTTGGGATATTTTTTTTTTTCAATATTTTAAAAATGATTTGAGTATATCTAAATAATATCGTGAAAATATTAAAATAATATTTGTTATTATTGTTTGATAATCGGGTTGATGGATACGGGACTTGATATAATTTTTCTTTTATTTTCTACATAAAAAAATGTTTAAAATATTTTAGTTATATTAATTATTTTTTTTTCTTTTGTTTTTTTTTTTTTTTTTTTTTTTTTTTTTTTTTTTAAATTTTTTTTTTTTTTTTTTTTTTTTTTCATTTTGTTATATCCGATATTTTATTGTTATAAAAAAAATTGTATCCCGTTAACCATTGGACCTCTCTATAAATATATTTTGGGCCAGTGGACCGCCAACTCGAAATCAACAATTATTTTCAATTTTTATAATCGAAATTAAACAAATATATATTTCTTTTTCTTTTTATGATTTTGTAAATATATATTTTTAATTAAATGTTAATAGTTGCATGTTTCATTTGTATTTTCAATCAATTTTCTACAATCATCATCATCTTTATCTTCTTTTTTATAATAATAATAATTATTATTAAAAATAACATTTCGAAACGAAAAAAAAAAAAAAAACATTACTACTTTCACCTTTCATTGCAGTCTAGAATTTAAAACTTTCTAAAACCTTAAATTTTTTTCTATACTTAATAAATCTTAAAATTATTATCATCATTATTATTATTATTTTAATATAACTAAAATTACTACAATTAAAAGTATCAATAATTTTTTTTTTTTAATTTCATAATATAATTATCTAATTAAACAACATGACTCATAAAAAAAAATTAGTTAATGAAAACAAGCAAGAAAATTGAAATAGAAAAAAAAAAAAAACGAAATAAAGTAAAAAATAAATAAAATAATAATAAATAAATAAATAAACAGAAAACAAAATGCATTTTATTTTTTAAGTTTATTTATTTAAGTCAAATATTCCGTGGCTGAGATAATATTTTCTATAAACAAACAAACAATCGAATAAACAAACAAACAAAAAAAGAATAATAAAAATTATAATTATCATAATAAAGATGCAGTCAATTGTGTTATTGTGTACGTGTTGTTCAATTCACCAGCAATTATCTGGGATAATTAATAATTTTTAATTATTTATTTATCTTTTTTTTTATCATTATCAATTTTTTATTATCATTTTAAATCGTTCTAACATTCTGTTTCGGTAAGACATATGGTAGCAAAAATTTGGGGCGGACAAGAGCCTCAGTATTTTTTTTTTTTTGTTTTTTTGTTTTGCATTTTATTTAATTGCAAATATTTAATGGGAGACCCTTTCCCTGAAGGCGACGGCACTCAATCCTTATTTACAAAAATATACACATGAGCAACTTACTTCTTACTTGTTTTCAATTAATATTGTTTAATTTTATTTTCATTTTTTTTATTTATTTTCTCTATTATGTTCATTCATTCATTATCATAATTTTTTTTATTAGATTTAATTTTTTTTTAATTATTTTTTGTTTTGTTCATCAATATATAATGTCATTCGGATTTATTTATTTTTTTTTATCGATAACCACATTCACAATTACGACTACTATTTCATTTTTTTTTTTATATATCAATCGACTAAAACCTCTAATAATTTATCCCCAATTAGATAATGTAAAGAATATGTATGCTTTTTCATTTTCAATTAATTACTTAATTATTTAAAAGTTAAATATCTGCGATATTTATTTATTTTTTAGTCATCACTGAATAACTACAAAAAATTGATCCTTTGTCGCATTTTCAATATCGGTAGGCTAACTCGGTGTTTTTATTTATTTATTTATATAATTAACTATTTTACAAGTATCAATTCTTTAAATGTTATAAACATTTATTAATAATTAATTAATGCTTATAGATTTTTTTGCTTTTGTTCTTCAAATATCATTCGATAGATTTGTAATAAACCCAATAATTCATGTCAAATTATTTTTTTTACACAAATTAATTGTCGAAACAAAAATAATAAATAAATAAATAACTTGCAATGCTTTTTTAAGCTGTTGGTAGAATTTTTTTTCTATCAACATTTTACAATAGCATTTCATAAATACTTTTATTCCTATTTCCTGGAGAAAAAGGAAGATGATGGGCACCGAGTCCTACCGACATATATATATAATATTTGTTTATATATATATTTTTTTTACTACATTCTTTAAAAATTATATATATATATATATTTTTTTTTTTTTTCATTTTCATTTTTCTTTATTTTGTTCCTACACAATCGCAGTCTTCAGGTAATTTTTTTATATATATATAATATATATATATATCGCACTCTAAGTAACATGTGCTTGATTAATATTTTTATAAATATATTTTTAGTATTTTTTTTCGTTTTTTATCAGAGAATAAATAAACACCTGAACGCGAGTAATTTATATTGACTACGACGTGTTTTTTGTATATATATTTTGTATTTTTTGAAGTCTGATACATACAAAAAGACCAGATGATGATGCATTGTGGTTTTTATTTATTTTTAAAAAACTTTTATTTTGTCCCTGTTATTGATAATTATTCGCCAACACTTGTGATGTATTACGTATAAAAAACAATTGATTGCTCTTTTTCTAAACAATGGCTATGTTAACATTGTTGGATACGTTGCCATTGTGTGAGGAAGCGATGTTATATAGTTGGGTGTTGGTGGTCTGGGACTATGCCACTGAGGTCAGAGGGCACGAAGTTTTTTAATGCCTGCTTGCACGTAACGCACGAGATCGCGTAACGAACTCTTTAACGTCAATGGACCAAGTTGTTCATCCAATTCAATGAAGAAATCTAAAAATAAATTATCAATGAATAATGCAAAAAGAAAAAACGAAAAAGTTTTATATTATTATTTAATAAAACTTTTTTAAAACTTGAAACATTTAATTATGAAAAAAAAAAAAAAAAAGTTTTCATAAAATATTTTAATGAAAAAGAAGAAAAGTTTAAATATAAGTAGTGACAAAAAATTATTTACAGTATTTTTTTTTAAGAAATTTAAATTTTATATTATATGAATTTTTAAGATAGAAAGTTGTTTTTTCTTTTTTCTTTACCTCGATATTGATCAGTCACGAGAGCAAGTGCTTGGTCCCACAATTCATGGCAATATATTAATAAAGTACAATGATTATTTTGAAATTGCATGGCTTCATGAATTTCTTTTGGTACGCTAACGCATTCTGGTACTACACGGTTTGCTAATTCACCACTATTGTAACCAGAGCTTTGACTACCAACTGAACCAACTGAACCAGCTGGTGATGGTGTTGGTGATAATGAGGGTGTTCCTTGTCCCTCATTAACTGATTGTACTTTTGTTGCTAAAGAATACTGATTTAAAAAATAATTTATTAGATTATTTATTACAAGTAATTTAAATGATTTTTTTTTATTATTAAATGTGATAATTGTTTACTTACTTTTTGGTGATAATCAGCTAAAATTCTTTGACACTCATTAACTTCACGTTTTCTCATTTTAAAGAGTTTCATGTGAATAAGTGATTGACACAACAAACTGTAATAATAATAATTTCAATTTTATTAATATAATTATTTAATAATAATAATAATAATAATTTAAATTTCTTGTCACAATTTTCAATTATTTTTTTTACCTTAAAACTGCAAGAATATTATTAATACGACTTTCTGGTCCATCCATCTGTTGACTCTTGAACTTTGATGAAATATATCTAAAGTTGAAAAAAATAGATTAAATTTTAATTCAGAATTTCCCTTTTTCTTCAACAACAATAAATTTTATATATTTTAAAACTTACTTGATAAGCTTGAGCGTATCACGGTACATTGTAAAAGAGGCTCTTTCAGTCAATGGATCGGATTCCATTGCGTGACCAGTAAGTAAAAAGTACATTACTGCCTCCAAGTACAACATGCCTTGTGCTGTTAATTCTTTCTCTTCATCTGCACTGTGTTTTAAACGCTGTGCTTCACCCAGGTACTGATTCTGGTCCCTAATTATAATACAAATATAAAAAACATTATTTTTTTATGTCAAATTAATAATGTTATTATAGATTTTTAATGATTTTTATTTACCCATTCTGATCTTCCATTTGTTCATTACGATGATGAAAGTAAGAATAGTAAAGACGCTGAGGTGGTACTGCCGGTGGTGGCAATAAATTAGTATCAGACTTATCATCCCGCTCGTGATTTGTTGGTTGTGTGTCATTCTTTATTTGTGTTAAAAATAAAATTGAATTAAATTTTATTTTAAAAAAATATAAAATAACAATTGATTGATATATTATGAAAAAAAAATATAGTTTACCTGTCTTGAAGAAGGCCTTGGTGAATCATCATCAGCATGTTTACGTTTTTTCTTCTTCTTTTCTTTGTGTTCACTACTTGTTTTAATTTTAGTCTCTGGTTGACAAGTATTTAAACTTGTTAATGAACTACAACTTGGATTACGTTTACGTTTAATAATACTTGTATTATTTTGTCCAGTATTATTATTTGAATTATTATTAAAATTATTACCACTACCACTACCACTAGCACCACCTAAACTTGAATTTCTACCACTTGTATTTGTACCACTACCACTTGCAATAGCACGATCTTTTGTTTCAATAGTATTATCACTTTTATTTGTTCTTTTAGATTTATTATTATTATCAACAGCATTATTATTATTACTATTTGATGAACGATATAATGATTGTTGATTTGGTGTATCAATAATTCCACCATCTTCTGGTATTGTGTGGTCTTGTATCTGGTAATTCAGTACGTCTACGTAATTCTTGTCCTCTTGATGCTTGTGGTATATGTGATATTTTACTTAAATCAAGTTTACATACTAAACTTGGTATACCATTGACATATGTTAATGATGGAAAATTTTGTGTTAATGATGCTTGTGATGATGGTCTTTTATATGGACTTTCATTACCAGTTGGTGTTTTAACTGATGCTGTATATTCTTCAACATATATACCACATTTACCACCACCTTTACCACCTTTACCACCTTTGCCACCACCTTTACCTCCTTTACTAGAAAATACTTTTCTAATTGTGTCATTTTTCTTTTTATCTTGTACATTACCACTATCTTCTTCTTGTAATTTTGGTACTGGACTATTATCACTATCTGTATTATCTAGTGATGTTGCACGTTTTAATGGTATACGTGGTCTTGGTGGTACTCTTGCAACTTGTTTTCTATTATTTTTTATTGTTGAATCTGAGTCACTACCAGAATCACTTGGACAACCTGATGTATTTGTAACACGTGATCTTGGTCTTCTTTGTTTACCTTTTGTTGGACTTTTTTTCTTATTTTCTTTCTTTGGTGATTCTGGTTGTTTTGAACGTTTTGGAATTCTTCGCCAACGTGAATCATCATCACTGTCATTTTGTTTTCTTGATGGTCTTTCTTCATCACTTGATGATACACTTAATAGAGGTCTTCTTTTACCTGATGTAACTGGAACTGGTGATACTCTTCTATCGGCTTCAGAGTCACTTGATCTATCACGTATTCTGCTGATAATATAAAATTCATTTATGTTAAATTTTTTAATTGAATAATATATATTTTATTTAAATAAAATTATTATAATATTAACTGATCAATCTGAATTGTTTACTTTGGGGAAATTGGGATTTATAAAACCAATTGATATTGATTATAAATGTATGACAATGTTTAACAGTTTATTTGTATAAATTTATGGTAATTTGTAAATCAATAAATAATCAACTGATACCGTTAACCACCCGAGGGAAAAAAAAAAAAATAAATAAAAAACTTTAGTTACTACTGAAACTAATTTGCATTAGTAATAGTTAATTTATCAATGTTATTAATGCAGTCAAACTGGTAATTTTCATTAGCTGGGTATTTTCATTATAATTATTATTATTTTATTTTTTTTCGACAACATAAAATGCTTGTAATACTTGCTCATATTTATTATATGTATATACTGAAGACATTTTTTTTTTTCTAATTACGAAATTTTATATTTAAAAATAAATGGCAATTGATTACGAGCTATCTTGAGACAATCTTGATGATATAAATAACTGGTTAAAAATGATCATTAATAATAGATTTTATAATTGTCTTATTTTGCAAATGAATATTCTATTTTAGTCAAAATTTATATTATATACTTATGCGACTAGAAACTTTTACTGCAAGATAAGCATTGTCTTCATTTTACAAAATTCTATAATTAAAATTTAAAATGATAAAATATTTACCTGACATCACTATCATCATCACTTGAATCAATTGTTGCTTTAGATACTGGTTGTTTCTTTTTTGAGTTTGATGCACTTCTTTGTCTAATTTTTGAATTAGTTTTAGTATCATCTTGATTTGTTCTATGACTTCTTGGACTTTTTGCTAAATCTTTAACTGATTTACGTGGTCTACCACGTTTACGTGCATCTGGTGGTTTTGGCTTATCTTGTCCTTTTATTTTAGATTCATTAGATTTTTTCTTTTCATTATCTGTTTCATGATTATCACTATCACTTAAATTTGTTATTTTAGTTGGACCTGTATCATCTTCATTATTTGACCATTCACGATCAATATCTCTTTTAGTTCTTGTATTATTTAAAGATACATCACTAGTTGAACTACCACGATTATTATTATTTATATTATTATTTATATTATTATTACTATTATTAGTAGTGCTATTATTTTGTGTTGTTTTAATTTCACTTGATTGTTCATTTTGTACTGAATTTTTATTAAAATAACTACTTAAATTCCAACGTGGTTTTGATTCTTCAGTTGGTGGTGGTTCTTCAATTGGTACTTTTGGTGATAATGATGGTGGTGTTGTTGGTCCTTTTATTGTTATTTGTTGATTATCATCTTCTGAATCATCACTACTGTCTGTACCAGAATCAGAACAAGAATCAGAACTTGAACTTCCCGAACTTGTCGGTGCTTTACCAGGTGGACTTGGTGGTCGTGTTTGTTTATTAATTACTGGATTTGGTGATAAAATTTTATGAACAGGACTTGGTCTTAATGGTGATAAAAGTGATAATTCTGTGGAAGATTTTTTTGGAGGACTTAAAGCTCTAGGGGATGTCATTGGACCCAGAGGTGACATTCCCATTGGTGACATTGGTGCCAATGGGGGTGGTGCTGGTGTCATGGCAGGTATCAACGGTGTATTTAAACTGTAAATAAATAAATTACAAAAAAATTTATAATATATACTTTTTTAATAAACAATTAAAAGTTTAAATCAAAAAACCAACTCACTCGACAGACAAGTCTGGACTTCTATTTTTCATTAGTCTGGAATTTGTCGAGGCTGTCGTTGTCGTTAATGCTGTCGTTGTGCTCTGTAAAGTCATTTTAAAAAATAGTAATTTAATAATCATACATTTTGTAGCAAAAAAAAAAAAAGAAGAAATTAACATTTATAAAACATAGAAATAAAAAAAATTGATTTGTTGATAAACTCACTTTAGCAATTTCATCGTCACTGTCTTCTGAGAGACTCAGGTCATGTGCCAAATCACTGTAACAATATCAAGTGCAAAAGAAAAAAAAAACAATTAATAAAAAATATTCAAACATACATTGATTGTTGACAAGTTATAAAATTAATTTCATTAAAAATTAGAAAATAATTAAGTGTTAGCCCGTGCTTATGACTCAACAAAATGAATCGTAAAATGAAAATTAAAAAAAAAATAAAAAATAACAATGATTTACAAGAAATTGCTGAAAGGACGACAAAGCATGAAGCACATTGTGAGTGTTGTTGAGCTGGTGTAAATTCATATATTATAAATGTATACAAGATATTTTTTGTGTGGGTAAAATATGTGTAGAAGCAAAGAGGACAGCGGGCATCGACCTCTGTTGTGCCTCCGTGTGTTGTTCATGTCCTACCCCGTCTACAATACCAAAGCATCCAAAGGTTCTACTTGCTACCTGACTCTTCAACTTGACTCTTTTTTTTATTGCATTTTTTATTCCTCTCTTTTTCTCTATATAATAAACTCAACTATACTACTGTGCGTTTACAAATATATGTACACATTTATTATACCAGTGACACATTTGTGTACAATTTTATGCACGAGTTTACCTACTCCAGTGTCGTTGTGGCCTCTCATCCACTTGTCACAACCCATAAAATCACAACTGTCAAATGTACTATATACATGTACTATTCTAACAACGCAATGATAAATATATTAACATCATATAATTGTATTATCATTGTTGTAAATAATTTTGTGTTTATATGCGACACAAAAATGGCTTATTCATTTTATATGAGAGCTGATAAGAATCACAAATGAAAAAATGTTGACTTGTATATATACAGGTGACATGAAATGATAATGTTGAGAGGGTAAATCGTTAAAAGCCAAGCAAGATCTTTGAAGCTAATCGTAAAATTCATCGACTCTGTCGACACAGAGTGCTCTTCACATTTCAAGCCCAGTTGATCATTTCTCAACGAGAGAATGAGATAACAGAAAAAAAATAAACAAGAGAATAGGATAGAGGTGTCTGGATTAGAGATAATCTCTTGAATGAAAATTAATGTACGGGATATATACGTTGTATCCACCGAATGCAAATTAATGGAAAATAAAAAAAAAACGTATAAATATAAATAAATAAAAGCAAGGGTAGAATAAAAAATAATAATATAAATGTACAATATAAATAACTGAGAGCTAATCATTGACTTATTTTTATCGATAAAACACTGAATAAAGAGACCATAAACATGTGGAGTTTAAGTTTAATGTTGCTACATTGAAAACTAGTTCTCGCACAATTTTACACATCCTTTTTTTTGTTATATATGTAATATGTATATATGGTTTTATACAATATGGAGAGTCTGGACAGGTAACAGGACTCAAGATTCTGTTTATATTTATATACACTGCACATGTGGGCAAACCTTCGGCGACGTGAACGCGTGTAACGAGCTTCTTGGCTTCCGGCAGACAATCTTGCATTACGAGTTATCCTCACTTATATTTTGTATATATACACATTAGCCATTTGTTGTCTTGCATTTAAAGTTGACATTTTTTATATTTTTTCATTTTTTTTAATCAACATATTTATCTCAAGATTATTTACATAAATAATATGGTAATTACTTGGGTATTGGATGGTGATATTGTTATGTTAAATTTATTTGAGGATTAAAATGTCTGATTTAGTAGTGAAGTGAATCTAATTGAAAAAAAGCATCGAATCAGGACAGAGAACTAACAAGTATGTCTTTTTTTTATGTTGCAGAAGGGCAAAATAGCATCAGCATCAGCATCAGCAGAGCTAGCAGCATGGTCGTAGAGAGAATGTTAAAAGGTAAGGGTAGATTTTAGTTTTAGTGAGGAATACGACCAGTTGACAACCCGTTTAGTATTTGTTCGCAACGCGAAATACCGTGGATGACATCTATGATATTGAAGTAGAAGAGAGAGAAATTCCCCGCGTATATTTTATACCAAGCTTGTCTTCAATCTCTTTATACCCTTAAAAACTTTCATCGAAATTTTATCTTTGTTTCCCTTGCATTAACATTCTCTTTACAATATTTTCTTCTTTCTCTTATTTTTCTGTCATCTATAGCCAACATTGCAAACCAGAAACCTTTGCAATCGATATCTACTCTGAACACTGACTGTGTTTCATCCCCTATTCTCGTGGTGTTCATTTTCATTCCCCTTTTACCACTGTCTCCACTATCACAATCAAACTTGTGAGTGTTATTACTAAGCGCCACGTTTTCTATACATGTATATCTTGTTTCTTCATTTAACGATTACCAGTTTATTATGATTCTGTCAGTATGATGTTTATCTTTTTATGTTGTGCAGCATTTTAACTCTTTTTTAAATCTCTTGTCTGACCTCCCTTCTTTTTTGCATTTTACTTTCTGCAATAACAAATATATTTATTTAAAAATTTTTATAATCAATTGATTGATTCTTTTGTCTTCTTATTAATAAACTTTTTTTTCTTTTTTATTACGTGACAATTGAATATTGTAAATTATTAAATTTACATATTGCATACACCTGACGAAATATGCTGAAAGCAATGACTACTACTTAAACTTATAGCAAGTTGCTTTAGGTGAACATATCTCAAATGTATATATATATTTTAAATGACTATATATACTATATTGTAACTTTTCTTGAGCCATTAACGAGTGAATTCTCAGCCAAGGAGTTTATACTCCTCGTGAATAACTTCAGGAAACTTCCAAGTGTATTTTATATGTATATGCAGTTTATATAAGTATATAACTATGTGGATATATTAAATATATATATGTTCGTGTGTACATGAAGACTGGAGCAAAATACTTTCCTCTCTTTGGTCCCTTTTGGTGCCACCAAGACCATCACAATACTGCTCCATCTCAGTCTCCCTTGTTTCCATCCAACTCAACCATTTTTTTTTTTCAAATTTATTTTCTTTTTTCTGTATATACACTTCATGATGCTATTTTTTTTTTAATATCTTTTTATACATATACCTTCTTCTTCTTCTTCTTCTTTTTCTTTTTGTCCACTGTTTTTTCTTTATTTATTTTTTATGTACTTATTTTTCATGCTTCTATACACGTTTCTCTGGGTCTCGTGTATCTGTACGAACCAACGAGCTTGGGTAATAATTTTTACCTCTATCTTCACAACTTTTCTGCATGGAAAAAGGAAAGGTAGATATTTGCTGATGCAATTTTGCAGTGAGCGCACAAAAAATGATTGCGTTTTCTTGTGGTTGAGAGATGTTTTTCTTTTTCAATGACATAAACGACAATAGAAGACATAAAATTATATATTTGATTATTCATGATTTGTCATTTGCTCAATCCTTTTTTTTTTTTCATTTATTATTTAAATATTCAGTATTTTGAAAGAAGCCTGGATGAATTGGTTGATGTAAATATTATAATAGTTTGTAGGGGAAAAACATGAACGTAAATTGATGATAACATTTGCTGCTATTTAATTTTGCAACCCCTCAATAATTCCATAGACAATTGGTTTATAAAACAATATTTATGTGTCTATGTTTGGTGCACATGTTGATGTATAATTTAGTGACTTTGTTATATTTTGAGATGAAAAGTTATCTTATCATTATAAAACTAGATAGTGTATCCCTGTAATCCCAATAGCCTAAATTCACTTCAGAGAAATAAAGAGGGTTGAAATTCAACTTGTTACAGACAAAGCCAATCTCCTGACAAATCGTAGTGTGGTGATAATCTATTTATCGACTTTTATCAAGGATAATTAAATTTTATACTTTTAATTAATTCAAAATAAAACAACTAAGTAAAAGCCAAAAAAGAAAAAGATAAAAACAAACAAACAATAAACCCTTTAATCAAAAAAAACAAATTTCCGTTATTCAAGAATAATAATAATTTAAATACAAAGAAAATTTTAATTAAAGATGAAAATCTAAGTTATATTTTTTTTTCTTTTTAAACAAAAAAATATTAAACAAATATTATCAAAGTTTAAGTTTAATACAAAACCATAAAAATATAGGAAAAATTTGAATTTAAAAAAACTATAAATTATCTTATTAAGGGAATATGTCGTCCGAGTTATTTTCACAATCATCAAAAAAGTTTTCACCCTAGTTATTCAGGTCAACTCGACTCTCGTCAATTATTAAAAAAAGTGAGGTAAACAGAGAGGGATAACTTGTATGCTTCATTATAAGGGGTGGATTTTAAAATAAGGGAAGAAAAAAATTAAAAAATAACAAACAAGATGATGATGATGATGATGATGCCATCAAAAAAAAATATTATAGAACGATAAAATGATGATTGCAGTTGTGTATTATATTCATGTGTGAGTTTATTAATGTATATGAGGATATGTGGTAAAATATAGTGTGTAACTGAGGAAAAGATAGACGTGTCCTGGCCTACAGCGTCGACGGGTCATTAATTCCACGGTTCGATAAAGCATATTATGTATACCAGGGAGTTGAAACCGACCCGCCTCAGGAAATTGCCGCGTGAGCACGAATCATCATCTATAAACCGTGCTAAAGTACCAAACGGTACCTAATTTACGACAATTGGTTGTATATACTAAGAAATTATATATATATATTTTTTTTTTTTCATAAAAATAACAAAGAGTTACAATTTTATAGGTGCAGTGTATAATGAAATGGAATTGTTTTAAATTAAAAGTGAAGAAAAAAAGTATATAAATTAGTTTTGATAATAATAAATAAATAATCATAGTTATGATGATGTTAATACTTACGTTGAAAGCCGGGTGGTCCCATTTCGTTCTCTTTCTGTAACAAATTAAAAAATAATAATCAATTAATTTATATATAAATATTTTGAAAAATTTTAAATAGTTTTTTAGTTTTCTATTCTTTGTCGCTATTTTTTTATATTAAAAAAAACAAGTGTCATCAATTTTCTAGACATTTGTATAGGCAGTTATTCTTCTTTTAAATTCTCCGAAGAAAATCAGTAGTTATCTTCGAGTTTCATCAGACATAGGAATAGGCTGCACTTTTTGACAAAAAAATTCTCATAGCAGGGCAAGCATTATTTTATTGCTTAAAAAATATAAAACCTATTTTCCCAGTCATCTATCTTGTGTTGTAAACAGCATATGCGTAAATTAAAATTATAGAAAAAATTGTTAAATTAATTTTTGTTTTTTTCTTTTTACGGATATTGTTGTTCATCAATTCAATAGTTAAAAAAATATTACTTTGTAAAGTAATCTGTGCGGTGAGTTTTATTACGGGCTATGTACAATGTAGATAATTATGTTTGTTTTGTGAAGAATATTTTTAAAAAAATCCCCTCAAGAAGTTGAATAAAATTTTATATGGCTTTAGTTGTTGTATAAATATAGAGACGGCAAAATAAAAAGAGAGAAAGAGGGATCAAGTTTAAAGTGTATATACGTATTACACACACGGTACTTGTATGAATAAAGAAAAAGTTTAAAAAATATAAAGAAAGTTGATAAAAGAAAAAAAAAAGTCGTTGGATAGACAATGAGTGGTCGTTAAATTCAATGTGTTAAACCAGCCTCAAGGACCCAAGAAATAAAATAGAGACTATGAGTAAAGGGATCATGTAGAAAAAAAAAAAAAACGGATTGAGGGGTGAATCCTTTGGATAACAATCGGAAGTATGTACTCTTTTCTCATAAAAAAATTTAAAGGATAAAACGTATTTCCGTCATGTATAATTTACCAGAGGACCTATATTGTTATGGTCAATAAATGTCCTTGAAAAGTTGATTCTATTTTTGCCAGTTATACAATTTTAATTTGATTGCGATAAAAATGTTTTTTCTTTTTATTGTAACTTCATGATCAATTCGACGAAATGTGATTTTTTTTTTAGTTAAAAGTTTATTTTTAATCAATGCTCTATATTTTATTTAAAAGTTTATGTATATGAGTGTTAAAAAATAGACAGACCCAGTTGCATCAATGCAGCGAATTTTTGTCACGCAGCTGGCTAAGATAAATAAGCCAGCTGCCATGCGCCATTCTCAGGTATACATACCCATATCACATCAAAAACGGTAACACCTGGTTTATTTATGCGTAAATTTGTACTTCCAAAAAATAATAATAATTAATTTTCTTACTTGAAAAATTAATAACAAGAAGAAAAAATGATTTTTAGTTATCAATTTTGATAAATTATATTTCATATTGTTTGTTTGTTGTTTATTGTTGTTTGTTTTTTTTATTTTTTTATCTATTTACATAAATAAAATAACCGTGATTATTAATTGGACTAATAATAGTACTTGAAATATATTTTGATAATTAAATGACTCATCAAGATGGAGCATCAAGTATGATGATAAGTTAATGCGACGAAACGAGCTGTGATGGTATTACGAAATCGTTCAAAAGTTAACGACAATCAGAAATGAAAGTACCAAAAACGAAGAGAATAAAAAATAATAAAAAGTAAAAGAAAAACGGTATGAAAAAAATGGATAGTTTATTTTTTTTATTTTTCTAGTCAGGATTTCACTGTGATATTTTCATCACGTTTCTTAAAATTGAGGGGATTGAACCGATGATATTCTTGAGTAGAAAATATACGTACCAAAGAGGGAAAGGCAGGGCAGAAAAAATAGAGAAAAATAAAAAGAAAAAAAAGTAATATAAAAATATATTGCAATATAGCAAAAAAAAATATAATAAGGGACAAAAATAAAATGGGTTCAAGCTTTTGCCGAGTTTCAAAAAAAAAAAAAAATTTGATAGGTGTATTATTTTATTCACTTTAGAATAGAACATATCGTGACTTTCGCGGGTATAAAATATTTTTTTGAATATGCGCTCATGTTGACATATGATACACTACAGTAATCGAACACCTTTTTTTTTGTGCTTTTTGTCCATGCAATATTTATAATGAAAAATTGAATTTTATTATTCATAAATCAAAGACCAATTAAATTTGACAATATACTAAACATTTTTGATTAATTAAATTCTTTACCTGATACAAGAAGGAAATTAACAATTCCCCGTAGCACTTCAAACTTAGTATACATAGTGAAAAAAAAAAAAAAATTACAGTTATCCACTACATACAACTCTTATTCAATTTATCACGTGTGCCATTTTTTGTTCTTCTTATTTACGTCTTCAACAGCCTACCACAAACATAATAAACAAACAAACTTTCCTCTCATCCCAAAACAAGAGCGACACAATCGCAAACAACTTTCGCGTCGGCGGGAGATTTAAAATGTTTTACCTACACACAATACATTGTTACAATTATACCGAACAAACAATGGTACACCTATTACATATACATTTAATCCTTTCGTTTTTTCACATCAATACAATAGCATGAAAACACAAGTATTTAGTTTTTTTTTCTTTTTATTTATTTAATTTTTCACACTTAAACTCGAGGCTACTCGAATAAATGTACATTTAGTAATAAAACTTTAAGCGCGATTCAAATCACTGGTTTGAAAAAAAAAGGGGAAAAAACTTATTCAGCAAAAGTAATCATAATACAACACCCGATAATTGTGTATGGTGATCTTGTCAAAAATAGGACACGATTGATGACATCAAAAAAACATATTATTTATGAAAAATACTAAAACAATAATGACATTTTTAGTTGAATAAAGTTTAGAAGGAACGAATAGTCCTGTTTGGTATTTGCTCACACATTGATCTGTCTGATGTCTGCTAAATTTTTATAACTCGAGTCGAGAAAGGGCCAATGTCTGTATTAGTGGGGGATATATTGAAGGGGGCAACTTAAAAAAAATTATAAAAAGAATATAAATATACGATGTTGACCGAACTTACAATTTATTATAGGATCGGTTATTTTCGTATCTTCACCTGCCTTTAGTTGTCCCTGTATTATTTTCATTATTATATATATATCGGCTTTGTTATGCCCCACTACTTGTCTTTCCTGTCTCAATGAAAAAAAAAAATCCCCCTTATGTATTTTTTATATCCCCCTGTTAAATAATGAATAAAAAAAGAGAAAAATTCAACTATTACACCCCTATGTCGTTTGATACACACATGAACACGTATCTCGTGCACAAAATATGCCAATAATTTTATTATTATGCACATGGATAAACTTAGTGAGTTCGTGACTTTATAAAAATATATTAAAATAAACGTAATAAAAAAAAAATTATCAAGTTAGTTGAGCGTTAATGTCATACACACTTTTTAAATATTTTTCAAATTTTACTTGAATAAATAAATGATTTTTTTTTTTTTCATTTTAGTAGAAACTTTTTTTAAAGAAATATATAGGGTAAAGTGAGAGTATATTTATTTAGATCAATAGGGAAATACAAGTTACAAGTGGAGCTTGAGGATGTAAAATCACCTCGGAAATACATTGAATATTATTTTTAAGTAAATATATCAAAACGGATACGGTCGGTGTATATATACTATAGTGAATGTGTCGGCGGTGCATCCGGTTTGTTGTCGTCTCTCCATGTTATAAAATATATATACACAAGTTATTTAGACATTGCACACACGCACATACAGCTATATCAATTCTCACATTAAAAAAAAATATAAATGACGATAATAATTTAATCAATGAACAATTAATTAAATAAAATACGTGGAAAAATAATTCAAGTATATTTGTGCACATAAAGATGTTGTTGATATTTGATATTATATATATATATTTCCTCGTAATCATTTTATAATCAGTTGTGATTTACTGTTAACTATTAAATATTCAGTTTTAACCAATTAAAGTATGACTTTCACGTTGGAAGATTTGTTATTGTGCAATTAAAATTAAGAAGTGCATTTGGAAGTTATTTTTTTTTTTTTTTTTGTTTCAACTTTTTCTTATATATTTCTTTCATGTTATACTTGTATTTTTTTTTCTTTAGTTTTTATAGAAAAACTAGGTCAATCGATGAATACATAAAACATTAAAAAATTTTATACTATGTACATATGATTTTGTAATTTATAAAACGAAAATATAATTAACGTAAAATGAATAGTAAGAAATTTCGAAATAAAAAAAGTAATTGTCAAATTATTGTGTTTTTAAAGGGTTACATGTAGACACGCGTTAAAAAATGAAAATAACAACAGTACAATAACATGAGGAGCAAAAAAAAAATGTAAAAAAAAAAAAATATATATATCCTTTTAGTTGAGGATGAGAGCGAATCGTGTTGGCAAGCGCCAAGGAACCTTGTGACGGGTGTTTGCCAAGAGATCTGACGTCTGGCACATGCCACCCGGTTTATGCACCTGTTTTTTAGTAAAAAAAAAAATTTGTTCTCTATGTTTTTTAAGTATTCATTGCTTTTTTTTCTTTCCGCCAAGTATAATTTTTTTTATCATTCAAAACAGCAGTTAAACGAGAGAAACACCTTGACATACAGTTTCAATCATAGTTATTATAATCAGAAAATAAGAAGGATATCTTTTTTTTTCATCCTTATGATGTGATAAAAAAATTAGCTGATGCTCGATGATGTATTGTGATATGATAGTTGTAATTAGAAGAAAAAGTTATAGAAAGTTTAACAAAGTACTTGACACAAGATTGTGTATTAACGTATTAACAATGTTAAATGGGTTGCGTGTGTGTAATTTGTGTGCCAATGTTTGTAAATGTATACACACTATTTATACGCATGTATATAGATGCATGTAAGTAGTCACGATTGTCCAATATAATTTTTATTGTGGCCTTGAACTGGTCCTCTTGGTGGGTCAGGGACTCCAAGAGCTTAAATTGAAATTTGCAAAATATCTTATGACCTATATATACCTATAGGTTTTTGTTTATTAGTGAATTGTTTGAAATAATTTTCAATTTGATGACAAGGCTTTAAAAAGTACTTTAAAAATAATATAAGATATTATTAGCGTTGAATTAATAGAAAACAAAGGAGTAAGGGCATATCATATATGTATAGGCTGAACTATTCAAATCTGGTCCTGGGCTCATAGTGTCTTACTCGACAACCAACGTTCCGATTGATAAATTGAAATATGGATAATATTCAAGGGGGTTCGCTTTATACATTGACTGACTTTCGGAGTTTTTCAGATTCGCGTTTTTTTTTTTTATTCAATAAATGGAAAACAAGAAAGTAAGGGTATGTCTTATGCACGAATCTGACTCTAGGCTCATAGCGTCCTACTCGACAAAAAACGTTTAGATTCGAAAATTGAAATGCGGATAATATCAAGGGGGGTTTGCTTTATAGATTGATTAATTTTGAGCTTTTAAATATAATAAAGATACACAAGAACAGACACAGTTACGCGTTGAAGGTATATAAAATTGTATATATAAAAAAAGTGAAAAAGAAAACTCAATAGAATCTGAAGTTGGTCGTTGGATGTTGTCAAAAAGTCTCTCTCTAGTACCTCAGATTTTTCACAAATGATCAAAAAGGGTTTCAAGTTAAAAAACATTGATATATATATATATTTTACTGTCATTCAGACGAGAAAAAAGGAGGGCTAAATATAAAAGGAAAAAAAAATATTATCTCAATACACAGTGGAATATTTTTCATGTATTCTTTTTTTTTATGGATGCAAAGTTAAATTGACCTCTTCATGAATAACATAGGTTAGCATATAATGGTTATTAGACAAAAGAAAATAAAAAATAAAGCTCAATATAACCAAGCATTTTTACGAGATACTTATTAAAGATTCAAGTCTTTATGACCAACAAAACAGTTATTATTATTTTTTTTTTTTACCGTCTCTTTACCCTACTTTATAACGCAAAAATATAGTTTTTGGATTGTCTCAAAAGAAAAAATAGAGATAGATATTTATTTTGACATTAAATCACTCTATTTAACGTTCGAAAAAAAAAAAACAACAACAAAATAAAATCATAAAAATTTCAACAAGTTTGAACGACTTGTCTAGTTGTGGTTAACGTTTCAATATTATAAATTCTTTACGAGTTAAACTATAAAACAAATTACTTAATTGAAAAAGTTTTTTATTATCCTACTTGTGTGTATTTTATATATATTTTTTTATCAACGCTTCTTTTTCCTATTGTCATGAATGACTTTTGAAACTACCACACAGTTTATTAAGTCAATATACAAAGTTTACAATTTTACCATAATTATTATTTTTATTTTAAAGCCTTAATTATCACATTGTTATAATTTAAACAAAGTCAATTAACATTATTAAAATCAAATAAATTTTCAATGATTATTCTTGGCTTGAATAAATTAACCACACTTGACATATCAATTTAGTAATTGAAAATATAAATAAATTTTGAACTAATTATACAGACAAGTTGTATGAAATTAAATTATTAAAAGCATGTCTCGATGAATCAAACTAGTGGATAACATGAGCTCATGTAAATCCCAATTGGGATACAACAAGCAAATGATAAATTAAAAATATGCCTTAAAAAAAAAATATTATACAATGAAAAAGACAAAATTTTTGAGCGACATAAAGTATGAAAAAGATAAATGAGAGATGTGAGTTTAGGTAGTTAATCAACTTGAACGTTTTCAATTAAATTATTTCAATTTCGTCGGACCAGAACATACCGAGAATCGATAGTACCTCTCCAGAGTCAACCCTCTTTTTCCCTTTTTTTTTTTCGTTCAATTTTCACAGACGTTTCTCGATACATACAAATGAAAAAAATAAAAAAAAATTCCAATAAAGTGTTTTAATGAATTAAAACTCACACTTAGATAAATGAAAAATCTCGACAGTGAATAATCATGTTTAAAGTGGCTTCATCAACTTACAGGGTTTATAAAAAGACATTTATAAAAAATTCAAAGCCATCATTTTATCGTAAAAGAAAAAAAAAATTGAAATAAATAAAAATGTCAAATAAATATATTCCCAATAACGAAAATTGACAAGACTATATGTTGCGCATAGCCTTATCAATATTCTCATGTTGTATAAACGTGTGTATTTTCAATGCATACGTGATAGAAACTATAAATGCATTTGTGCATAAAATATACATACGTTTTTGAGAATATGATATTAACAAAAGTAGTTGTATCATGCATAAACTTTACCACACAGACCAAATAGAGCAGCAATTGCTTTAGGGTGGTTTAATCACGTTAAGTAACATCGACCTTATGTGTTCGGGATAGTAAACTTCCAACAACTTGTACTAAAGATACTTGAATAATTTATTTTATTTTTTTTTACTTTTAATTTATCATCATGAAAATCTTCAGCTAATTGATTAATACTTTTTTTGCTTTTAGTTAAATATTTAAATGAAAATTTTTTAATTTTCAACTTTAAACTTTTTATTATTTTGAATAATATATTTGCTGATGCACAAGTTGTTAACTTGACCCTTGTAAAATCTCGAGGGAAGGGTAGTGTATCTCTAGGCGATATCGCTGTAAAGTAGTAAAGTTAGGTTCATGATTGGGCAAGTAGGTCGAAGTACTAACGCTTCACTTCTATCTCTTTTTTTTTTTCTACGTCTTTACATTTAAATCGATATTCGATATTTAATTTTAACGTCAGTTCAACCCTATATACACCCTTCTATCTCCCAACAAACACAGTGACTTTTGGCTATCAAATGAACATACTCGGTAAATATCTGCACATTGATAAATATATTGTGTGTGCATGTGTGTATTGACCCACTGGAATTCATCTATCAATCAATCTATCTATCCATTCGTTCGTTCAACCATCCATCTTGACTCCAGACAAATCGACAGAGATTATTTTATTCACGTCTCTTTTTAACCCTTTTTTTTTCTTCTCAAAAAAACGAGAGAAAAAAAATTATAAAATTTCTTATCAAATATTTATTTATTTCCTTTTTTTTTTTCCTAAATTTTAGGCTACTGGGTCAGGGTTAATCACTACTTTGTCTGGGCAAACAATAAATAATAAAATTTCATGTCATATAAAAGACAAAAAAAAAACCTCTTATGCAAATGTAAATCCCGAAATTATATGATGATAAATATGCCGATAACAAAAAAAAATTGACATTTTTTAATACCTAAATATAAGCTCACAAATACATCATTGAAATGATGATCATGTTTTATTCAAACATATTTGTTTAATCGATTAACAAAAGGACACAAAAAAAAATAAATAAAATAACCAGACGGATTATGAATCAAAATATGATCATTATCATGTTGGATTATTTGGATGTAGCAATACTAATTTATTGAATTAATTTAATTTGATCAATGTCAAAAAGATAAATAATTATATCGATTAAATATAATATTATCAAGCGAATGATTACACGTAAAATAAAAAGCTTATAAATGATAATAAAATGAGAATAAAAATCTATTGAATAATAATAAGTAGTTAAAGAGATTTGGCATGGAAATTTTTTTCTTAGACAACTGGTTAGTGTCGGTGATAAAAATTGGAAAAAGCAAAAAGATATTATTTGCCAGTGGTAATATCAATTTTTAATGTCACGGAAATTGGCTAGCTTTTAAGTGCTCCCGTCATCCGTTTGAATTTACATAGACAATCAGTAATAAAATAAGAAAAAAAAGGGAAATTTTTTTTTATAAAATGAATTTTAAATTAAATTAATTATTTCAATTAATAATACCGATATTTGTTTTATATTTGTGTTTAAATTATACCGATAAAAAATTATGATAAAATTTATTAAAAGATAAAAATAAGATGAGCTGTGATTTTATTTAGCCAAGTTGAAAATATCATTTGACGACAAAGCGTGGGTTGATAATTCAATGGCTCGTTAAGTTGATAATAATGAAGACTGAATAAACTCAAATTGATACAACTTACAAATTGTTAATTTATAAATAGTTGTGTACCCACGCGTTCATTCTCACATACTTTGAAAATATTATAATATAACACACATGATTTATCATCAAAATTACAAACTTATTTATCAATTTAATCAAGTCAATGAATAAATACTTACGTGATGATTTGATGGGCTCAATTGGTGCTGGTACCTCAAGCTGAAATACAAAATGAAATTATTAAATATTTTTTTAAAAAAATAAAACACATTGTGGGAATTTTAATTTATCACCGGAGATATAATCTATAAATTGCTAGACAGTTTCTTTTTTTTTTTTTTTCAATTAAAATTGCTCTTTTTTTTCGTTGCTTGGTTACAGTATTTAAAAAAAAAAAAAATTTAAATGTTAACTAATTCACTCGAGATAAAAAAGAGAATATACAATATTTTTTTTAGTTTGTTTTATTTTTTTTTAAAATTCATATTTAAGCGAGTCTGTGGTTTATTCTCTTTCGCTAACTAACGAAAAAAGCAAAGAGGCCACTTGGTGGCTTTCGTGATGATACTGACAAGGTAATAGTAGTGGTAACTAGTCTATTCGTTAATTTGAAAAAAAAAAAAAAAAAGTATTAAGTTTTTAAAAAAATGTGAAAACGGGTTGAAAAGTTATTGCGCGGAAACGCTTATCCATCTTTAAAAACTTTTTTTTACATTTATATATCTGTGCTCATATAGTCATGATAGAAATTTACTTTTATTTTTTAGTTTTTTCATTGAATTTCTTTTTCTTTTATTTATTATTATGATTTTTTTTTTTTTTTTCATTACATTTAGAGAAACAATGAGGGAATAATATAAATGTATATATATGAATTGAAGCAAAGCATAGAATTTACGTCAGTATTATTGTATACAATAATTCACAATTTAAAGGTGCGAGACCAAGTTAACTTGCTTTTACGAGCTTATTTCCACGGGGAGTCAGTGCTTCATGTATTTTTTTTTTATTATTTTCTCTTTCTTTCTTGTTTCCTTCACTTTGCCTTTACGGTCTTCCGCATCTTGCAAATTTCTTGATATCAAGCCAAGTAGAACGACTTTTAATACGATCAAAATAAACCAAAAGTTTATTTTTCTTTCTTTTTTTACATTGAAAATTGTCATTTTTTAAATTATCATTAATTCATAAATTTATATATAATATACTTTTGTTAAATTTAAAATTAAATTAAGTTGTATAATTAATTTACCTTTGCTAAATCATCATTAAATATGAATTTTGACTCTGGTTCTGTTCTTGGTGTTTGAGCAATGGCCGTAATAGGCGTTACAATCGATGTCATTTCCTAAAACAAAGACAATAAAATATACATTATTATTAAAATATGCTCAAGTTAATATTAACAATGTAATATATATATAAATTTTTAGTTTAAAATTTAATTTAAACTTTAATTTGTTTTAAATGATAAGTCGGTATTTGTGTGTATGAATGAATGAATGTGTATTATATTAGTTGGCAAGTCAAATACATCAAGAACAAGTGATAAAGAATTTGTTGCAATTTTACGAATTATGTAAATTTAACAGACTGCGGCAAACTTGAAACAACGAGTAAATAAGTGAAAAATAAAAAAATTAGAAAAAGAAAAAAAGAGAAAGAGTTAACAAAAATATTATATGAAAAAAGCTGCAAAGGAGAACATTGTTATACGAGCTTGAGAAACGTGCAAATGTCACTTATAACCAAGTTCACAAACGAGTTACAATAAAATAAACTTGCACTGATATAATCACAAAGACAAAGTGGTTTAATACATGGCCAAGGAAAAAAGTTTAAAAAAATTAAAATGAAACAAGAGTTAGCCGAGGTAAAAAAATAAAAATAATGTTCATAAATAAAGAATATTTATTATATACAAAAAAATAAAAGAATATGAAAAAGTGAAATAAATAAGAATAATAATAATGTAATATCTTCATGGTGATTGCTCATTGATCAGACAAGTTTTAATACGGCTTGTCACAACAAGTCAATTTATATATGTATGAAGTGAAAGAAGAAAGATACCAAGGTGTGATACCTCTTTGGTCATGTTGCACGTATGCCAGTACTTGCCATCCATCGACTTATCGATTTTAGACTTTAACAACACTAAGTACCGATAAAACTACCAGCTATATACACTCAAACAAAAAGTGAGGTGTGTATATCCAAACTAAAGAATTGCCAGATGAAACAGATTACTCTCAAAGTGACGTTATTTTTTTCTTAGCTACAGTAAAAGAAACAACAACAACAACACAACGAGCTTTTAACGAGCTTTTATTTTTTTTTTCTAAAATAGAAGAGAGAATTAAATGTTACAACTGATGACGATTTTTACTTATTACCATTCAAATTAATAATAATAAATTAGAATAAATTTGGATTGAAAAGATGAAGACCAATGACGACAAAGACATGTATAGAAATGTAAGAAAAATAAAGATAATCAGTGTGAGGGTATGTTAAACACCACCTGCACACGTGCTTTAGGCAGGTGACTGTAAAACTGAGACTTGAGATAATTATGCTGAGCACGTGAAGAAGCGAAAACCCGTTAGTGCAAGCTAAGCTTGGCGGAGGTGCCTGTCTCATTTTATCATCATCATAATCATCATGATCTTTACCAACATTTTTTTTTTTTTGTTTTATTTAATTATTTTCTATTTTTTATGCTAACTTTTTAGAGTACTTCTAGTTCTCATTATATTTTTCTTACTTCAAACAATCCCTTTTGCTAACAATTTTATTTGTTTTTATTTATTTTTTATTTTACTAAAGTCAAGAGATTGTTGTCTCATCCTCATAGCCCCTCTTTTCCAAACCACTCCAACAAAAGTGGCCCTTGGGACTAGCGCACAAGTAATGCCATCCTTCAAAGTGTAACATTTCCGGTAAAATATACTCTATAGATCACAAAAGTTAAACAAAACAAAAAATGCATACATATAAATCTTTTCTAAAAGACAAATAAAAAAAAAAAAATATTATTTATATTTGAAGTATTAGTGTCAATTGCGTAATTAATTGACCGAGAGTGACATGCATGTGCTCTCGTCATCTCGAAAAGTCTTTGACGCGCGTTGATGACACAATCAATTGAGTACTCTGTCTGTTTGAATGCATAAGCCAACCAACTCGTCAGCCAGTTTAACCAACAAAACAGTCAACATATACAAAATAATCCCACCACTTTTATCGAGTTATAGAAATAGATGTCAACCCAGATTCTATCTTATACACCTGTGACACGTGATGTACTGTACTGTGATGTTGTCACGACGACATCACTTTATTTTACATGACCCTGTGTCATTTATCATCGCACAAATTAATACCTATCATTATAGAAGAAGAAGAAGAAGAAGAAAAGAGTCAATGAACAAATTGTTTGACCACTACTAATAATCACAAAATGATTATTGATAAATATTTTAGTTATATAGAGCAAATAGAATATAAATAGTTTGAGGGATTATTAAAAGAAGAGAGAATTGGCTGTGGCAATTAACAGTAGCATTTATGATGCCTACCGGCAAAACTTGTATTTTCCCACGGGCAAGCCGTGAGAATAATTCATGCTATGCTTGGCCAAGTGTGCATCTATACAACACGAGCACCACCATCATCATCATCATCATCAATGTTGTTGTTGTCGTCATCATCAACAACAGCAGCATCAACAGCGCAATCGCAAGTACTTCAACACAGTCTAACCACTACCCTCATTTATCAACAATACACAGTAATCCATCCTACTTTTTTTTACTCACACAGCACAATAAAAATACCAAGAAAATTCAAATAAATAAATAAAAATATGATGTGTATTTCGAACTCATGAAATTTGACCTATTTATCAAAATATTTATAGAGAAAAAAGAAGAGAAAGCTTAATGACTTGATTCGTTTTGGATGTTTAATAAAATGATGAGTCATTATATCCCCCTTGTTTTTTTTTTTTTTTTTTTTGTATTATGCAAGCTTGGACACTGAGAACACTGTGATAGAGACAGTGAAATTAAAAATATTAAAAAATGCACAGTGTGAAATGAATCATAGTGACATTGGTGTGATATGTGTACCAGCAGAAACCACTGAGATAACACAATAATATTACGAGGGCAACATCAGAAATTACATGCGTGACTCATCGTACAATATGTGTATGTGTACATGTAAAAAGAGACAGTTAGAAAGAGAACAAGAAAGGAAAAAAAAATAGTGACAGAGAAAAAGAGAGAAAAAGAAACCCGTGTGGTCTCATTTTGGATCAATAAAACAAGTCCATTGTGTATTTTGTTTTCTATAAACTTTGCTTCTTACACAATTTTCCGTTTACTTTTATTATTATTATTATTATCCTCTCAACACTTTCTCACTGTTATTATCATCATCTTTTAAAAAACCAATATTCAAGTTGTAAGTAATAATGACCTTGATGCAAGTCTTATATATACACATCATTAAATTTACAAAGTAAATATCAATTATAATTTCAAACAACAAATTTTTAATTAATTAATTAATAATTATTATATAAATTATAAAATAAGAAAGAAAAAGAACAGATAGATGATATTAATTTTGCTTAAATTGAAAAGTTTAAAAATAAAATTGAGTATTACCTTGAGAATGACATCAACGTCAGTAATTTCAGCAGGATTAATCTAAAATTAAAAAATAAATAAATAATTAATTATCTCAATTATCAATAGGTATTAAAATAAATTATTACATAAAATTGATCTAGTAATTCAAAGCTAATAGTTGAAATAACTTACGGGTTCAAGTGGTATGCGAATAAGTCTTCTACTCGAATTTTGAATATTTGTTGTTGAAGGAGGACAGCTACCGGAAGAGGCTGGGCCATTATTGTTATTTCCACTTAAATTACTACCTCCTTTATTACCAGATATAATTGATGCTGTTGTTGTTGTTGATGATGTTGAGGATGATGATAATGGTGGTCCTTTTGCTGGTAAAATACCATGACTTCTGTGATCATTACTATTGCCACCATGTTTAACTGGTTGACCAGGATATCCACCACGTCCACCATAAGGTGGTTTACCATCAGCTGGTTTAATAAATCCACCACGTTGTGATGAATGACTTGAGGCATTTGATGATAATGTACTTGTTCTTGGTCCATTACATCCTGGTTTTTTAAATTCTTGTGATGATGATGATGATATACGTGAATTATTTGTGCTGGCAGTGATTCTTGTTGTTGATGACGATGATGATGATGTTGATGATGGTGCTGGACTTGCTGGTACACCTTCAATACCAAATAATCTTTTTGGCTCATCCTCAAGTAAATGTTTAACTAATGAATAATTCCCAAGTTTTGCGTGTACTTGTTGTGCTGTTCGATCTTGGGCATCTGGATTAACCTGTAGCAAAAAAAAATCGTTTATTCATTCGAAACACACACAATTTATATTCTATTGGTCAATTTATTTGCTAATGTTTCATTTTAATCCTACCCAAAAATTAATCGACTAGAAAAACAAAAAAAAAAAAAAGGCATGTCTGACTAAAATGGGATTGTACTACTATTTAACTCATTTAATTTTTTTTTTTTGAACAATTCTTTTTCTTTTTTTTCCTTCATTTGCCTTGAAACGTTTTAGACAAAACAACTTTGAAGTAAGGATCGTCTGGATCTTGGTAAATATAATTATCATGATTATTATTATGATATTTTTTTTTGCTTTTTTATAAGTGTATTATGTAGAAAAGAAGGAGGAGGTTTGTAAGAGTGGGTGACAAGGGGGCCTATGATCAGGTCAGGGTTTTCACGTCCGTCACGACCTCGCCTAACTTCACCTTCACCATTTACCGTTCTCTTTCGCCACATCTACGAATTATACTCGCACCAACAATCTTATCATTTTCGTCATTTTCATATTATTCATATTGTAATGATCCATTATGTTCTTTATTTTGTTTTTCTCTTAACAATATAATTGAAATATAATTTGTGATAAAAAATTTAAGACAATACTGACGTGTATAGAAGTAGTACATAGTAGAGTAGACTACTACACTAAGTAGAAGTAGCCATTTGAGGGCAGTAATGATTTTAAATTCCGGTTAATATTATACATATGTTTTTATACGTATAATTTTATTAAATTTTACATTTATGTATGAGTTAGTGAGTGAGGAAAGTGCACACACACTGATCAAGAATAAAACGACGACGTTGTAATTAATCACAGGAGAGTCAAGGTTTCAGAAGGCTGTTAGTATATACCTATGAAATCTCTCGTGTGTGTTGAGAGATGCCACGATAGATAGTTGTTGGATTAAAACAAGAGAGCAAGTTTAAGAGATAAATAGAGAATTAAATGAGGAAGGAAAATACACAAAGAACCAAAGAGTTTGTTAAAAGATCTACTTGAATGATCAATTAGCGTCTCATTAGCGATTTTAAACGCTTGATTCTCTCTCTTGCATATTACTGATTCAATCTATTGAAAAATTTACAGTAAAATTTTTCATTTGACATTAAGATATAAATTAAGTTAACTTTATTTTTTTTTTTGTTTTTTACTTAAATTTGTTTTGTTTTTAAGCTTTTAATTTATTTACTTGTTTTATTTTTATTTTCTTATTTGAATAAATATGTATGCTGCATGAGTGAGAGAAAAAAATATATATATAAAAAAGGAAAAAAAGAGAAAATTATGTAGCCAAGTTGAGCGTAAGGGCGTACGTGCCATTATTCTTCGGGCTTTCCATTTTAAAATGTACGTGTTTTGCATCTTGCTTGATGCACACACACACACACATAAAATTCATTCCATAAAAAATGTCTATGACTGGCTGCGTTTGTTAGCATCATCATCTATGGTGAATGCTAAATTCACATTTCGTTGAATAAAATTTTTTCCATTTTCAAATAGAAATAATAGAAAAAAAAATAATAATGATTTTTTCTTTTTATTTTTCACCATACTAAACACCCAACTTTCGAAAATAAAAATTATTTATGATGGAGAAAAAAGAGTGTTAAAAACAAAAAGCCAAGTTGAGTAATTTAATTTTATTATGTAAATTAGATATTATGAGTTGGTTAATTTATAGATGTGTCAATATTTATAAATTCAAATTTATAAAATAAAATATACACAAAGCATGTGTGATTAATCAACTAGACAAAATGACAAGCTGTGATATTTTTTTATTTCTAGTTATTAGAATCATATAACGAGCTCATTTCACAATGTTTTTTTCTACTGATTGAAATCTTTAGTGGGGTAGTGATGAAATGATAATAAAAAAAAAAAAAAATTATCATAAAGTCAAAGAGACAGTTGAACGTACTAATCATTTGAGGAAACCATAAAAGAGTTGATCCACTCTGTGATTACATTTTCAACTTTATCGCTTTTATCCCTCGAACATATAAATAACAACCCTTGACGTATTTCTCAATTTATATATTTTTTTTCTCTTTCAACTCCTGTGTAACCTTCAGACACCAGACAGAGGAGAAATACATAAATCGAGTGAGTTGAAAGAGAAAAAATACATATATAAAACTCAAAGTGAAAAGAAACAAAAAATAATAACATAAAAAAATGAATCCTAAGATAATATAAAAAATTAAGCTCGATCGCACAAACTAACAGTCATCAACTGAGGGTCGTTTTTTTTTTTAAATAAACAAGTTTAAAGCTCGCGGCTTTGTCTATACTCAATTTCTACTTTTTTCATAAATTTTTTTTTGTATTTAAGTAACACATGAAAGTTACAAGTATAAATGATCAATTAAGCTCAACTACTTGATAATTGGAGATATATTATTAAAATATATATCGAAATTAGAGTTGGAAAATATTTTCGAGTGTAGTTTAAAATCAAAGTGTATATAACAAGTTTAAATACACATTGAAATATATTTAGCTGGCCAATGGATAAAAATAAATATGTAGAGTCATCGAGCAGATTGCAATACATATATGAATACAACAAGTACATATATATATTCATAAACAAGTGTGTTGGCAAGACGAGTTACCGGTAACGACAACATAACCACCTCCAACGTGTTACATTGAATTTATCCATAAATAACAGAATGTCAAAATAACATTCCAATGCTGAGAAAAAACTCATGTCTGTAATAAATAATTTATTTTTTTTGCTTCATATTTTATATATTTTCAAATAAAAATAAATTGATGATTATAAAATAGATATACGTTACGAAAAAGTAAAATAAAACGAAATTAGAAAAGAGAACGAGTGGTGTATCGAACCGAGTAAAAATAAAAAAATAAAAATACGAGAAACGTCGGAAGTAACACAAAAAATAAAAATAAATAAATAATAATAATAAAAAAACATAAAAAAATATGACAGACAGAAATAAAAAATAAAAAAAAAAAAAATCTCGAGTGAACGTCTACTGCCAGAGGTAAAATTGAAAAAGGGCTTTTGTTGTGTTCACCATTAAAAAGCACTCGCACTCACTGAATAAACTGTCAATGTAAAAAAAAAAAAAAAGCTCTGATAAAAAAAAAAACATGTAGATTTATCAGTACATGAAAATTTCTTAACGTAAAAAAGAGACAAACAATAAATTGTATAGCACACGTTTTGTACAGGAAATTAAAGTACAAAAACAAAAAAAAATAAATACATATATTGAAATTAATGATAGTTTAGAGTGATTATACATTGCGGTGTGAATTGGCAACAAAATGGAAGGCATGGGATGTATCAATGATGTCACAAGTTGACACACATGTTAATGTTGAAAAATAAAAATTTAAATATGTAAAATGAAAAAGGGTTAAGTAAGGATAAAACCAGATGGACTGAAGAGATTAATGAATTGTGCCCCTTGGCAAAGCTCCACGAGAATAAAAAAATAAAATAAAAGGGGAGAAAAAAAGAGATTCACAAGTGTAACTCGACAGGCAAAACTATAGATAGAAAAAAAAAAAAATGGACAGAGAGGAAAGTGCAATGGGCACACGAGTGGGTGACTAAAATGACAACAATTTTGCATATTTAAATCACTTGCCAACTGACACTCGCGAAAATTCACCAATTACTCAATCAAATATAGTATTACATATACTCGTATGAATAAAATTAAAATTACTATTGTTCATTATAATTATTAAATAAATAATAGTTAAACAATATTAGAGTTTTTTTTTTTAAATTATTATACAGTCAACTTGAAAATTATTAAACGAGATTGTATTTTCAGGATTTTTTTAAAAGTTTATTTTAGATAGAAAATTGTAGTCAAGATAGTAAAATGATTTATGATTTATGACATTTTTCATGATAAATTGGATAAATCTCAGGTATAAATTTTTAGTCAATTTGACGCAGAAAATTGGACCATAACGAAAAATAATTACTTTGAATATATAAAAAAAGTGCAGTGTACATTATTATTTATATTAATTTTATTTTTTTGTTAATTATTGTTGCAGATGGTATGAATTTGACAGCATTAATCATCAGCTACAATAAGGGTGAGTTTAAAAAATTTAATATATATTATTTTGATTTACAAATCATCGAATGTTTGAAGTATTTTCCGTGAAATTTTCAACTCATTTGTATGAGTTGAACTTGTATTTTGTAGAGTGTGTAGTTATAAAATATTCTGGAATATATTTTCTCTGTTATCATCGACAAAATATAAATAAATATTCATGTTTATTGATCTCTATTGTAAAATGAGTTAATCAACAAGTATTTTTTTATTTCTTTTTTTTTTTTTTTTTTTTGTAATTTATTTGAATGTCAAAGAAATGAGTAAATAAATAGATAAATTCATAAATAAATATTTAAACAGATATAAATATTATTTTTATCATGAGACATTGTCGTTTCAAAAAAGCGAACAAATCAATTAAATGTCAGACAGGAGTATATAGGTTTTTTTTTTTTCTCGTCTTTTTGCCAGTTGGTGAAAGAAATTGAATGGAAAAAAGAAAGAAAAAAAATAGGGTGAAGGATAAGGGGGTGGATAAAAGTAGACAATGAGAAATGCGGTAAAAGCAAACGAAGAAAAAAGGTATTGCCAAGAGAAAATGAAAGATAAAAAAAACGAAATCGAGAAATTGTACATAGCTGAAGGAAAAAAGAAGCAAGAATTTTCCATTTCACTTTTTCCTAAGTCTCGTCAAGCCATCGCATTATCCCGCCCACTTTTCTCACACCGGTATTGATTTGATCCTCTTACACCCCTCGCATTCACTAATATATATACACCGCCATATTCAACCACTACTATTTTACTTAATTTTTTGTTCCTACGGTACGGCTGACTATTTGTTGACCTTTACTACTGATAAATACAAGCAACACTATCTCATACAATTACACTATATTTTATGAGCATAAATAACCCTATAGACTTTTTTGTTTTAAAAAAATGATTTGTCTGTAATTATTCATTTGAAAAATCAATATTTACCAACAGGTTAAATCAAAAATCAACAACTATTCCAACCAATCGTATGAATAGGAAAAAAAAAAATTGTGTCAAATTTTTTAAAATCATTTATAAAAATTACCATAAGTATTTAATGAATGAATTTGAGGATTTATTTTTTTATCTTGATTATTCAAATATTTGTCGACTTTAAAACTAAAAAAAAAAATAAAAAATAACGGTTTTGAATTAGTCGAGAAGAAAAATCGTGTAATGTGTCTCTTAAAAATTCATCACGTGACTCGTCGCCACTGTGAACATTACAATGTACAAAAAATATATGTAGACAAAATAAATGTGTTTCTATATAGACAAAGAATGAAGAAAAGGTTGAAACATGTAGATGTAGCAACTGAAAAAGAGAGAACAAAGATTTGAATTATGCAACATCGCGTCGGAAGCGAATATATATGAACGGTCGCGTCGAGCCTCGAGTGCAAAATAGAAAAAAAAATAGCAAAAAATAATAAAGGGATTTAACAGATGAAAAACTAAAGAAGTACAAATGGTTTTTGACATATGAGCATATTTTTATATTATCTTTTAATTGAATATAATATTTTAAATAAAATTGATTCGTGTCAATGTAATTTGAAATATTTTGACAAGCATGAAGAATTTATTTCAAGGATTTTTATCAAATAATGACAAGTAAAAAGAATTTAAAAAATAAAAAATATACTATATGGTAATTGGGTAGCATCGTTGACCTTCTATTAACACCCAAGGCTTCCTTGAAAATATTATTATAATATATTTAATTTAATTTAACAATGAACAATAAAAAATTAAGCAGAAAAAAAATAAAATTTATCATTTAGAAAACAATAAAAAAAATGATGATTTTAAATAAATAATACATTGTAATAAAGATTGCACGTTTGCAAATTAATTTATTGTGATAACAGAGTGAATAAATTATTTAAAACACTTGAATATGGTAAAATTCATTATCAATTATCCGATAAGAATGATAAATTTATTATTATTATTATTACAACAAAACCACAAGTATTTTATGATGAAGATTACAATCATTTTTTTTTATCGTTTCTTTTTACTTTTTTTCTGCTTCAAAAATAAAACACACGAACCAGACAATAATCGTGTCAAACGTGATAACATTATCAGTATATATGTCTCAACTTGACCTCGGAATATTTTGAATAAAAAAAAATTTCAGAAAAAAATTTATATTTCCCCAAAAAGTTTAACAAATAATAATAAATAATAATAATAATAATAATGTCATTAAAAAAAAAAACCCAAAAATGACTAAACAATTGTCTAAATTTAAATTTGTTAATTTTTTTTTTTTTTTTTTTATTCGTTTTAAAACCAAAGACGCAATCTTTAAAGCCTTGAAATGATACACGCTTCATCGAGTGGTAAAATAAATAAATAATGAAAAAAAAAAAGACACATAGTGAACAAAAAGTAGGGAAAAAAAAAGAGACCACTCAAAGAACAACTGCAGTAGTCTGTAATCAAGCGTGCTACACAAAGTCCGAGATGGTGTATTATACTGCAAGTTATTATTATTAGTATATATTCACGATTTGCACAATATATATATATATAAAATAAACATTCACATGTATATGCATACAGCGATATAAATTACATTATCATGATTATTTATCATAATAGCTGGAAAGAGTGAGGTGGTCGTCGATCGAACATGTGCAAGATGAATTCGCATATATATATATGTTATACAATGATAAATAGAAAAATAAATATATACAGAATAATAATATGCATGTGTATTGAGTAGACGAGGCAGAATGGAAAATTAATTCAAACATGGGGGGACACAAGAAGGAGAAACGAACAACATGCGCCCCAAGATTACGTAAGCCCGAATGACAATCTATGTATATAATAGTCGATCGAATCGACCTACAAATCACACACAGAACTTAGTTTTACGCTTAATTGCATATACTTGATGTCACCAAAATACAATAATAATAATCATCATTATCATCATCATCGTAGCGTAATAAAATTCATGAATTGTCTATCTTTGATTTGACTTATAAATTAAGCCATCAATTCATTAATTTTATTTAATTTAATTATTAAATTATGATAATGAATTTACTTGGGTAGTTGGGTTGCTTATATTTTATTTTTTTTGTTACTTGAAATTGTAAAATGAAAATTTCGATAAGCTCGTGTCATTTATTTTTATATTGACGAACAATGTGATACCATAATATGACATAATTCAATTTATATGAGTTGACCATTTTTTTTTTTCATTTTTTATCATTATTTTTTCTTCCTTCAAATGCCCTTGACAATCAACTATAATTCAATACAACTGTGTCAGTTTATTTATTTATTTAGTAATTTTTTTTTTTTTTCAATCCTTTTTTCTTTTTGTTTTATATTATTGAGAATTGAACCTTGAGAATAAATAAACTTAAGAAGCAATATAACAGTAGGTAGCCAGAAAATTTTAACAATAAAAAAAAGGTGTTGGTAATTGTTTAAGACAACTTGAGACACCTGTTGAGATATATATAATTATTTTTCATTTTATTTTTACTATAAACCCTATTGGACCTTGACGCAATAATCACACAAAGAATATAGTAAAAAAAAGAAACTAATTGAAAATTTCTTTTTTATTGTTTATAAAGATCCAGTTCATTGATCAATTGTGCATTGCAATTTTATTTTTATAATATATTTTTTTATTTATTTTTAAAAGTCAAGCCAACAAGATATATGAGGAGGCACTTTAAGAAACCAATGAAATGCATGTGAAGCACGTTTCAACTAAACCAATAAATTTCCACCCAGTTAAATTAAACAAAATGAATATTTACATTTTTTTTTTTTTTTTTTCATAAATAAATAAAGGTTTCAAATTATTTTAGGGTCTTTTTTTTGCTATTGGGGTTTATTATGTTTTTTTTTGTAAATTAAAAATAAAAAAATTGAATGAAAACTTACTCTGATTGGAGCATCGAAAAGCGATGAGGCAGCGGATGGATGTGAATTAACATGATGATGGGCATGATTATTGTGACCATGTCGATCCATATCTGGTAAAACACCCGCTACCGTCTCAGCCTGGACCGACATCGCCGCGCGTGCCTGACGCTCACGCTCTCGAAGTCGGTCCCTGTCAACACTGTAACAATACAAATAAATACAAAAATTATTAGTACACTCAAAGAGTTATATTTTTAAAAAATATTGATTGTTGTTTAAAAATTATTTCACAAATCTGGGGAAATGTCACTTAAAGTCAGTTAAAGTAACAAAATAAGCTTCATATTTAACCCGAATAAATATGTGCTTACGTAGTAGGTAAAATAATAAAATACAAATGAAAATAAATGAAAAATTTAGTTTAGTTGGCACAAGAGAGGGTGAAAAAATACCATCGACAACAACTCGTACATTCTGTCTATCTTTTGCTTGACTTTAGACACATTGAAACACAAAAAATGTGCAACTAAAATTTTAAAAAATGAAAAAAAATTCACTGTGATGATAAACATGCACACATGGTTCTATATACACTTTCAATTTTAGTAACACACACTTAAAGCTCACCCTAAAAAAAAAAAAAGAGTTAAAAAAACGCCACTATACTCAACAAAACTAACATATACATAAGATAACAAAAAAAAAAAAGAAAAAAAGAGAGAATGAGTTGTCGCAGTTATTTTGAGATCCAAAGCGAAGGCTAAATACCACAAAATGTGCTTCTACACTTGCAAATTCTCAATTATACCACAAACCAGCACACGTGATCTTTTTTTTTTATTATTTTTTTGCTCTCGCACCAAGTTTGCTACACTTGATCTATACGAGTTGAACAATTTAAAACTGTAGATGTTTTTTCTTTACACATTTTTTTTTTCTTTAGATAAGTATGTAAATATATGTATGAGTGTGTTTGTAGTGATGTTACTTGATAAATGGAAAGTGGAAAGATGAAAAATAATATGTTTAAATATAGATATGTTTGATAAAGATAGTGTGCAAGTTGAAGATAAAGCTCAACGTTATTTACATTGTGATAGAAGAGATGACAGACGCCATCGTTGGCATTTAAATGTAATGGATAAATTTGAAAAACAATAGTTATTTTTTTTATTTTATTGTGATGCGAATATATTTATTTGTATGAATATCCGGAGATCGTGGGTTTATATATTTTTTTAAATAAATTTTCTGACTGTTTTTGCCTCGACACTGACACACTGACACCGATTGACACTCGTGGCTGACTCAATGAAAAAAAAAGAGAGTATTATATGTAAACATTTGAAATAAAATGGATAATGATGAAAATTATGTCCTTCGATTATGTGCATTGCTTTGTAAGGAACAAACATCGACCCTCGACTAAAAAAATATAAGATAATAATATCATTAAAATAAAAAACAAATTTAATTATCTTTTTTTTTTCTTTTCTCTTTTTCAACTCTCAAAATGTTTGTTTTTAACTTTGTCAATTTTATCAAATGCCATTTTAGTTAAGGGAATTGGTCAGAAAGAAAAACAAGACCCCCCGAGAGAAGATTTAGTGAAAAAAAAAAAAAGGATAAAGTTATCCTTTCTATTTCTTGATATGCAAAAGGCGAACATGATGATTTTGCCTAGAGCAAAGTAGAGAACACAGATGTAGATAGATAACAAAACTCTATATTGCAGTTAAAGCGACACTCAAAGAGAAAACTTTCAATGCAATGAACCAACCAGAGAAAAAAATATATATATAGAAAAAAAAAATACGCGCGTTCACCAAATGCGAATTACTTTACTTTGCAAATTGCCACTCAAACATGCTATACACTAGGTACAATCTAAAAGCTAAAAATTAAATAACAAAAGTGAAAAGAAATAAAATATTAAAAAAATATTCATTTTACAATGTTCAATATAATGATAAATAAAATATTTTAAATGAAAAAATCAACTTGTGCGAATATAAAAATATTAGAGCGCAACATAATGCGCGCAAATTTCACTAAACCACTGGCTCAATTTACTCTCTTTTAGTTATACCCTCATCTTGTTTTTTTCATCCCCTTAACAGCTCGACAAAACAGCCGTTTGTCTGTATGACGACGACGTTGACGATGACGTTTGCCGCAGGCAAATTAATAAATCAAACAGACGCGCATACTGTGATGCGACTCAAAGTAAATTCTCTCTTTTATATATATTTTTTTATGTATAAATTTTTCCGTTTGTTAAAAAATAAATTAAATCATTGATTCATGTACACATCACTGAATCATTTCATCAATCATAATAAATTAATCAAAAAATAACATATAAATTTAAGTCAACAATTTTTTTTAAACATATCATGTTATTTTAATTTTTTTATTTGTTATTTTACACAGCTTGTTTATTTATTTTTTTATTTTAAAAAAAAAATTTAATATTTATGATTTTATTATCATTAACAATATATATTTTTATCTTTAATATGTTTTTAAAAAAATTTTTACGCATTATGTTTATTTGACAAAACTGAACAAACCAATAGTACAAGTTAATGACCAACTAAACTCATAAATATATAAACATAAATCGATGCAGTGTATTTGTAGTTTTTTTTAAAAATGATAAAAAAAAAAATAATCGAGTATAGAACATTGTACCCGTTGAAAATTCACGTTAACTTTATCGACAAGCCATTGGTAAATTGTTGTTTATATCCAACGCGTGCAGCCGGTTCTGCAATTTATTATTATTACTTTTTTTTTTAAACCATTTTATTTACTTTTACTGATTATGAATTCTATACAAGCCTAATATAAGTAAATTTACTTTATCATCGATAAACACTCTAAAATCCACTCTATGATCGATGCTTATGATATCAGCTTTTTTTAAAATGATTTTAAATCAACATTTGCATTTAAATTTACTCCAAAAAAAAATAATTATACGATAAATAAATATTTAAATAATCACAATAACAATTAACAATAAATAAATAAAAAAAAAAGAGTAGATGAAGTAAATGAATTGACTATTTCTCGTGGTTTTTTTTTTCGTGACCTGACTCAACCTCATTCGGATCTTACTGAAAGTAAATAAGAAAGCATAAGACATTCGTCCTTGTCGTCTCCGTTTACCCCTTTACCGCAACAATTGTATATTTTCTCCTTTTTATTTACTATAATAGTTGATGCTTAAATAAAATTATTGCGACAAAAAGAAATATCACGTTAAATAATAATAAGGTCAAAGTTTAAATATAAAATAAATATATTTTATTGTATAAATAAGTCAGTATAAAAACGATTTAATATTTATAGAAATATATAGAAATATTTAGAAATAAAAATAAATAAAAAATAATAATAATGTCTTTGCTATAAAGCACTTTGCATTTCTGTAAGCGTACAAAGTCCTTTTGTGCTGCATCAGTTATCTGTTATACAAATACACCGTAGAAATATTTTTTTTCTCGTCTTATTTTAACTTATCATTTACATATACTTTCTATCTTGCTGAGATTTAACACACCAAATTCAACCACAATCACCATTTAATCTTCAAAAATGTATATGCTTCTTCTTTTTAATTTTTTTTAATTTTTAAATTATTATTCAACATTTTTCAAGCATAATAAAAGTTTTTTTTTATCATTATTATTATCTTTTATTCTCTACTCATCGCAATTTATATTTTTTTATTTTTCATATTCTTTTTTATTTTTATTATCGCACAGAGGTAATAAAACTTTTCTTGAAAAAATAAAATAATGTAAAATTCCAGTAATAAGAAATTTAAAAAAAAATAAAATTGATGAGACAAATATATTTATTTAACTTGTGCCTGTGTGTGTCAGTGTTTAATAAGACTTACGAATAAATGATGATATTATAATGTACAAAAGTATTTCATGACTTTAACCTGTCTCGTATGAAGGAGTTCCGTGACGACCCGACCGTGACCTTGTCACGCAAGTCTATCGTGTATGAATGCCGTGATAATAATTTACGTTATGGTTAAGAGGGGCAAAATATTTAATAATAGCAAAGAGCCATATACAATAAATACTAGGGAGAAAGAGAAAAAAAAATATCCAATTTTTAACTGAATTTAATCTTATGAAAATTTTAACCCAATTGTGCTTTTATACATATAAAAATAAATAAATCAATTATTTTTTTCTGGGTGTATTATTTACTATACACCCAGGCATGATTAAAATTCTTGTTTTTTTTTTTTTAAATTTAACCACTAAACATGAAATTTACAAATCGATATTTCATTTTGGGTTACAATCGGCTTATCCAATATTCGACCTTTTTATTAAACTTCATTATCGTCATTTTTAATTCGAGAATTAAACAGAAATCATCAAGTTTGCAAAACTGTTTACAAAGAATTTCGGGAAAATTACGAGAAACTGGTTAGCTGGGTAACATTAATTTAATTCTTAACATGCACATAAATGATTGCAAGCACGTGCTTTTCTTTAAATACGACGCATGCGACCTCTTTCTTCGGTTGAGTCATAAAAAAATAATAATAAAATTATCAAATTTGACCAACATAAATTTAACATTTTTAAAAATCATTTTTCGTAAACTGTCAGTTTTTATTTATAGCATACTTGTATTAATAGATTCATTACATCAATTATAATCAAAAATAAAAATTTTAAAATAGACATCTATAATGTGTTGAGTAGTATATACTGCAATATATTGTATATTTTTTGGAGCTGGTAGATATTATACCAAGCACATGAGAAAATAATGCTTTATAATTTATCTCTGTGTTTAAAAATAGACCTATTTTTCATAAATACTAAAAATATATAATAAATCCCATTTGAATAATTTTTTTTTTTCGTGTTAATTGACTTGATCTTTAAACCCACACACAAAGCTTGGATTTTGATGAAAAAAAAAGTATAAATATAATAATAAAAAACGACAACTACGCTTGATGAAGATTGTTGTCATTTAGCTTGTGAAGAGAAACCTTGTTATCGAATTCATTTTGGAGGTCGCCAAGCTTCCGACCACACACAGACAATATAATAGTTTTCTATGTAATTTATTTCAAAAAATTTCTTTGTACGTATTTCTTGGAGAAAAAAAAAACATCTATCTGTTATAAAATTACTGTATATTAATTATTCAATCTCACAATAATGTTTATATCAAGAAAACAATTTTACATGAGGCAATGAACGAAAAAACAAACGTCATCATTTTGTAACAGGGAAAAAAACATTTCTGATAATACGAATAATCAATTTACGTCATTAAGGCACTTGTGGAAATGTTGGTGAATTGCATGTGTGTCTAGGATATATAACCGAGAGCAAAATTTTCAACGTCATATAATTGAAATAAAAAATATATCAACAATATTATAGCCACAAGTTGACATGAAATGTCTCTGCCATTAAACCAACACACTATAAATTTTCCTAGTAATTTATTTATTATTTTTCTTTGTGTGTCAAGCTATAAAAGGGGCTCTCTAATAGAAAAAATAGACTCAAAAACCACTCACCGGGTATTTAGAAGCACAACTGACTTCGATGTTGCACTGTATCCAAATATAATTCTGACGTATTAACCCCAAATTTAACACACTAATATATCACACAATATATATCATGTGAATAAACAATTAAGAAGGTAAATCATTCTTCTCAATGATTATCATAACTCGGTGATATTTTTTATTAATTTTTTTTCCCTGTTTATTTATTTTTTCTAATATTGTATATTACCACAAAGCAAAGCTAATTTAATTAGTATACTATATACTTGTTTGTACAAACAGATATAAAATTATGAATTACACACTTGAATTAAAAAAAACCTTTTTTTTTTTTTTTTTTTTCTCGTCAACATTAAGAATATATTGTCACACGTTAAATAGACACACACATGACGACATGGCCCCGAGGAAGCGGCTAATCCGGAAACGCGCGCTTCAACGTAACCACGTCGTTTTTTTTTTTAAATTTTTATATCTCCTTTTATTACTGGTTATCAACTTTGCATAAATGTAACTCTTATGCGTGTATTTATTTCATTAAGTATCTTTGTATGCAGTTTTGCTTTCTTGTAGATTTTTTTCTTATTTATTTATTTATTATTCAGTAAACCAACAACAGTGATATAAAAAAATGATAAAAAAATAAAATTTTATAAACTCAGTACTCGGTAATAATAAGCACCTCAAGATGCTATGAAATAAGGTAGGAAAAAAAATTTAAAAAACCAATGGCACTAACGAGATGTTTGCGGTAGCACACAACAATAAATATCACGTAAAAAAAGTAGTTGATATAATAGTAACTTCACTTATTTGCAGCTGCTTAGTTTAATATTGGATATTTTGATTCTATGAATTCATAATTTTCACCACACAATATCATAAATGTTTTAGAATATGCGCGCAATGTAAACCCAAAAGGTCACCTTTGCGACGTTACTTTGGTGTTATATTGCGACTATATGATGAGTAATAATCATGATAAAAGTTATAATAATAAATAATGTTTAAGAAAAATAAAAATAATAAAAATTCAAGTAACAAAACAGATT
This sequence comes from Aphidius colemani, assembly GCA_030523065.1. Classification (NCBI taxonomy): domain Eukaryota; kingdom Metazoa; phylum Arthropoda; class Insecta; order Hymenoptera; family Braconidae; genus Aphidius; species Aphidius colemani. The sequence goes on along the minus strand of JAPYYR010000161.1, from coordinate 12,721 downwards.
ATACACATTAACAAGTGTACTCATTATATGCACACAAACATGTACACACAAAAGAAACTTGATAAATCATTGAAAGTTAAGTATAAACATAGTAGTTCGATAAATTGATAGAGGGAGCATGAGTGTGAGCTAAAGATCTGCTTAATAATCTCATCACAAATACATACATGTCAATACCGGATTAACTCAAATATAAATTAATATTTTAACGCTCGTAAAGATCATAATTAAAATGATGATAGAAAATTATTAATTGATTATTATTTCGTATGAAAAATGAATTTAAAATCATTGTAAATCAATTAATGTTGAGTAAAGAAAAAAAAAATTTATGAAAACAAACTTTGTATATTTATCCATTAAGCGTGTCACTGTCATCATCATGATTATTATTATTTTTAGAAACTTGATAAATGATGATTTCAAATAAAAATTAATTTAACTTTATGAATATTATAAACTTAAAAGCACTGATAATGATATTTTATCTTGGTGATTGGGAAATTGCACCAATCAATTTATCTATGTTTTTATCTTTAATTTTTAATTTTTGATGGTAAATGCAATGATTAGATAAATACTCGATTTAAACTGGCACTTTCTGGTTGTGATCGAGCCACGCACACGAGCCAACTGATACTGGAGTGAGTGAGAAAAAACATGAAGGACATTGTGTAGCTTCATAGCAAGATCGCGCGCAGTTTAGGTAGAGTAAAGGTGAGGGAAGAGGAAAAAGAGGAGGATGAGGAGGTGGGAGTTGCATGGATCAACGACGCCGACTACGACAAAGACAAAAAATGGAAATGACGATATTGAAAATTAAGTTGTTCTTTTTATTTTTGGCTAACTTGTGAGTAAAAGTTTTTTAAATACAACAAGCAAGGGGGAAATTAATAGAGCAGAAATATCCAACTTACTGGCTACGCAAATACCATGAAAATTTTGTATATAATAGAAAAAAGTAGCCGATCACTGTATTCTGCAGAAAAAAAACGAAAAAAAGCTCTTTTTTTCCTATACAATACGCTGATGAAGAAAAAAGCTCGAAAAATAAAAAAAGCACAGCGAAAACGAAGAAGAGGAAGGATAAGACGATGAAGAAAAATTTAAAAACTAGTCAAAGGGGGCAAAAAGGTGGTGCGCGCACGCGATTAAATAGTGGGAGATTATCAAAATGGCCGTTCGATCGTCACGCCGCCTCGCGCGTAAAACGTGGGTGAGATTTCTCTTGAGTCCTCTTCTCTAACCCCTTCTTTTTTTTGTCCTCTTCAATACACAGCAAGTTCCTCTTTGCTTTGGTGTGTTTCGCTTGCTAATATATTGTATAGTAATAATACCATGAAGAAGAAAAGATAAAAGCATATTACAGAAAATCCTTTGGTGCAAAAGAGACATAGCAGCATAGCAGCACACTGTCGAGACACGAAAAACTAGCTAGTATTTTCTATCTATATATATAAGAGTTGAGTAGTATATTGTATCTGTGTATATCATATATATATACAGTTGTTTAATGTGTAGTACTTTGGCAGCTGCCGGCATTTCACTTGGCTTCTTCTGACTGCTGAGAATGAAGCATACCTCTTCTTTCTTCTCCGCCTCTTTTTATCTATCTATATATATATTTGTAATAGCACTAAACCTCAAACTTCTCTCTTCTCTATTTTCGCTGGACCTTCCTCCCTCACTCACTGGACTTGAAAAAAAAATAAACACATAGCCTCAGTACTATGGCTACTGTATATACATAGCTACATAGCAATAGAATATGCATGGAATTTCCACAGCAAATTGATATGCGCACTCAATCGACGAATCGTTCTTGTTTAGATTGTGGAAAGGGATGAATGGATGGACCGCAGTATGTTAACGACGTACAACTACTGCTACTGTTTTGCTACCAGTGTTGGATATCAATATATCATTATGTCGATGATACTCGTGACACTTGATAAATTTATTTTATCATTATTATTAAAAAAAATTAGCACAAATTAATTTTGAATTTGTTTGAGTAGGAATATTATTATATTTCAATTCATCACTTCACAACTATGCAAATTGTTATATTATACAGTGTGCTGGTTATAACTTGAAATACATATTTGTTAGAATCTATATAATAGACTCTGTCTCTCTTTTTGAGGCAAGCAGGATTTGCGGTAATAGACCAAGTCATAATATATTTGTCTAGATTACAAGTCAGGATGTGCACTGTTTTATATAACATATACACAACACACTTATCGATAAATTGATTATGCAATGGCTCTATCATAATTCATATCAATAAACAACATAATAGATCCTCACATGCTTGACAGATAATAACTATATAAAATACGGATGTCTATTTTTTTATTTAGACTAGCTTTCATTTTGCAATATAACGAAAAAAAAAAAAACTATATATGTATTAAATCATTCAATAAATTTCGAGGCAATAAAAATATAAAATATAATAAATAAAAAACAACATGAATAACAAGATTCTTTTTCCGATAAACAATAAATTGAACATGCACAATATAATAATCTTTTTTTTTGTTTGTTATAATATTTGCCAAAATCAACAAAACGTAAATTTAGCAATTCGATAGAAATGAAAAATGAAAAAAGACCAAATAAACAGGGTTTGAAAAATTCAAAAAAATTCTATACAAGCAGCGTTGAGAGAATTTAGTTGGTATAGAAAATAAGTTAAAAGGTTATACCGCCACAAGAGTCTCTATAAAAATTCAAATCCCACGTTCGATAAATAAATATGTGAGTCGTTTTCAACGGTTAGTTTACATTTTCGTTGTGTGTCTCAATGTCTGTCTGTTGATATATAAATGTGTGAGTACGAAAGTCGTTTACCTCACATTCAGCTCCGCAAATTTTATCATTCTTTCTCGCTTATATATTATTTCTTTTTTTGAGCAAGAGAGCTCCCGACCTACGTCACGCGCATCTGACTCTCAGTGTATACTTACTATAAGCTGGTTGGATTTTATTGGGAGTCTGAAACAACCAGAATGTCGAGACAGATAAAACAAGAAATTATAAAAAAAGATAGAGAATGAAAATAAAGATAAAATGAGATAAACTGTTCAAGTTTTTAAAAAGACAGAAAGAGAAGAATTAAAGGGGTGGTTAGTGCAAGTGTGTATGCATGTGATGGCTATGCCTGCATTTATGTATAATAGTAAATTTGTGGTAGTGATGGCGATGCTAGTAGTGGCAGAAGGCAGTAAAGGCGTATTGCTGTTTTTCCCCCTTGGACCCCCCTAACGTTCTGATGCTGCCTGTGGACCCTGATGATCTCTGCACCATCCGTTCCGGCGCGATCGCGACATACCAAAATGGCGGAAATACCAATAAACTACATAGTACAAAAAAAAATTTTAAAACCCCATAGATTTTTTTAGTATAATAAATTTTTTTTTTTATATTTTATTTCTTCATCGTTCTCATTAATATTGTACACTCGTGGTTTTCAATATTAATTTTTTGCTATTTTTTTATCTGTAAAATTCACATTAACCATATCTAGCAAAAAGTAAAAAAGTAATTACTCTAATTGACTTATGAATATACTTCTTAAATACATATTGCGATTATGAAAATATTAATGAAATCATTAGAACCAAAAAAAAAAGCGTTGTAACTCGCGACACTTTTGAATTTTATATTAGCAGTCAAATTTGATCATACATTTTCATAACAACAATCACAAATACAATAATAATTGATTAATATATTAAAACGTCAAATAAAAAAAAAAAAAAACCATAAACCATTTAGTTGAGTAATGTGTCACAAGGTAGTTTGACATTAGCAATGTAATTAACGCTTTAATATACATAGCACTGTATGCAACTGTCTATTACAGTATTATGATTAAAATTTTACATAAGACAGGGTACAGTCAAGAGAGATAACATACATCATTTTCTAATTTTCAAATACAACCGCAACAATAACAACAGCAGCACTATTCAGTGCATAAGACTTGTGAGAATGAAAACTACATTCAGAAGAATTTATAAATATGTATGCGTTGTTGTGTAGTCGACTACAGTAGTAAATCATCCATATATGTGTACATGTGGCAAAAGAAGTAAGATAAAGCATAAGATGGTGGGTGAATGATGATATGAAGAGGGAGAGAAGGGCTATCTGTTCTATTGCCCCAGATAAAAAACTCCTAGACACCTAGACTTCTTTCTACTTCACTCTGTGTGGATGTGAGTGTTTTTTTTTCCTTTTTTTTTTATCTTATAATACCAAACGGAACATGATGCTAGTGTCAAGTTGTTCATCCGACTTCGTTTGTGGTTTTTAAAACTTCTTTTTTTTTTTCCTTGCCCTGCTTGCTGTCAGTTATCTCTTTATCACTTTAAACGTTTATTTTTCTTATTCCTTTTGTCAAAACTAACGTACTTTTTCCAATGATTTCTTTTTTTTTTAAAAAACTGATAATAAAATTAATTTCATCCGTTTTGATCGTGAGAACATTTTTAATATAGAAGTAACATGAAATGAAAGGCGCGAAAAACAGAGTTTTTTAATACAACACAACAAGAGAGGGAAAAGAAGAGAGGAGAGAAAGAAATCTTTAATGGAAAAAAAGGTGAATGGCGAAAAATATATCGTGTGTGCGTGTGCCAATGAGCGAGAAGAAGATCTCTTAACTTTTTTCAGTACAACTTTTGGGCTGACTATATATACAGTTCTACTACTTAATTTTTTTCTTCTTCTTATTTCATCTTCTTCCCCCGCTTAACCCTCGTCGTTCTTCCGCAATCGTTTCCTGCCAGGACTCCAGGAGTATAGCATGCCCTTCGTTGAGGCCACGAAAATTTCGTTCTAGCTTCCTTCCATTATTATTTTTTTTACTCCGAAACCGATGGCTTTTCTTGCTCACTCTCTCATTTTTATTTTTTTCTTCTTTTTCTATCAAGTTTTTTCTTTAGCTTTCTCTCTGCTCACCAACATCACTCAAGTTAATCGTGTTACATATCAAAAATAAAATACACAATGAAATTTTTTTCAAATGTCTCCTTTTTTTCCTCTCTTTTTTATTTATCATTTAATATTATTTTTATTTTTTGAATTTTCATTCGGGTCAATGTGCTTTACTTTTTAATGTATTTGAGTGTCGACTTCTGGTCCTTTTTTTATATCAAGATTTTGTCGTACGTATTAGTGAAAGATAAAAAAAGAAAAAAAGATGGAATTTATGTATAACATATAACTTGCAAGTTAAAATTAGGGAGGGAACAAAAATAATAATAATAAATAGAGAGATGAGAATAAAATACGAGAAAGAAAAAAAAAGGCAGGTCGATAAAACAGACACATGGAAAAAATAAGGGAGCATCAGTTAAGTTAGCCAACAAACATTGTCAACATAAAAAATATATTACATGTAATAATTTAAATTAATACCTTTGACAAATCAGGTGTAAATTAAAAAACATGTTTGTCATAAGAAGTGTATAACAAAGAACAGATAGTACAAGTGTAATATGACTTATAAAGTGATGACATTACCTGTCAATGACTACGTTTGAAAACAACGCGTCATAAATTAAATCCATAAATTAAAAAAAAATAGGAAATCATTGGTTGAATAGATTGTACCAATCACTTCCAACAACTTTCACACATTTTTTTTTACGTTTCAATTCACTTTTTTCACGGCTATTTAACTCCCAACCCTGACTACACACATGAATACCCACCACTTATCCACATACAATCAATGGCACTTTACAATTTTTTTTTATTCAATTTAAATATTTCCAACAACCCTTAAGATATTATTTACTGCACATGAAAGAAAAATTCAACTAGTACTAGTACTTTTACTTGTATTTTTTAATTTGGATAAAATAACTTGTCGAAATATTTCGATGTGCACGAGGTAAGATTTTTTGGGTGACTGGCGTGTTTGGTGTTCAGTATTTCTTTGTGGCATCAGTTGTGGGCGAAGAAAAAGAGAAAAAAAATAAAATAAAAAAAGATAAAAAAAGAAGAAGATGAAGAAAAAGAGGACGAAGACGACGACGACGACAAGAGCAAATTAGGGAGAAGAAGAATCGACAAGACAAGGGTGGTTCCTTAGGGGGTTGAAGGTAGCTGGCCTTGGTTTGCCATGAGAAGCCATTACAGTAAAAATGTAAAAATCCAGGACCTCTATACGAGACCACCAGCTAACTTACTTAAATCCAAATATTTCAAAGAATTTCATATAATTTTTTATTTTTATAAATAGTAACACAAATGTTTTAGAAATTTTTCATAGTAAAAACATAAATTTATCAATTAATTTTATTACCTTTGATAGGTCAATTCAATTTGAAAGTAAAAAAATTACATTTATTCATGCTTGAAAGTTAATGAACAATAAAAAATAAAAAATCATGATATTTAAATGATTAGTCAATAATAATAAAAATGTATTTTGGTGATTATATCAGAGTGATATGTTTTGTGAAATATTAACCTTGGTGTATTTTGGATATTCAACAAATGTACACTTCGGTACGATAAAAAGGATTACGGTCTACCATTGAAGTAGATAATAAAACCTCTCTTGTATACCTGAGCTGTGCTGTACCCCGTGTCTTCTCTATTTCTCTTCACCACTACCAACACCACCTTTATGTTTTTTTTTCATCTATCTGGTCACTGACTGACTCACCATACAGACAACCAAATTTATTGAGAAATCCACACACAAACACACCTTTATACCTCTATTAATACAAATAGATTTTTCCTTTTTTAAAAAAACTCATCAAATTAATAAACTTGAGTTCTTTTAGATATTTATCAAACGACGTCGGGAATAATAATAAAAATAAATAATAATTTAGCTTTTTTTTTTTTATTGGAAAAAAAAAAAAAAACAGTTAAATAAAATTTATAAATATATATGCAACTATATAATCTTTTATGTTTGTTGTTTCAATTTTTTTTTCTCGTCATTCAAGTTGTGCCAATTAAAACATAACGCCTCATGCGCAAATAAACCCATCGCCCTCTAATTTGTCCTTATAAATAAGCTAAAATTTATTTTTAATAATATGCTTATTTAATAGCAAGAAAAAATTTAAATTTTGATTCGATAATTTTCAAGTGATTAATATTGAATTGATAGTAAAGGTGTTCAACAAACAGTAGTAACATGTTAACATGTGTATATTGAAAACTCTGTTTGGTAAATTAAATAGACAGACATGAGTAACCTTTAAGGGTAAAAGGTCAAAGAATCAGCAATAATACGACCTTCGAACTACACGTGCATCACCACAAACTTACAAGTATAAAATTCTACTGAAAAATGATATAATCTGCAAGTCATTTAACATATGTCCATAAAAATCAATCCCGACAAATATAATCTCCTTTTTCTTAATTCTTTTTTTCTCAAAAAATAAAGCTTCCAAACAATCAAGTAAAAAGAAAAAATAATCCAGGAAACAAGTAAATAAATTAGCAAAGATTAAAAGGAAAAACAATTTTTTTACATTTTCTTGCAAGTCTAATCCAGTTTTAATCAAAACAATAGACAAACTCGGTCAGCGTTAGGCGTTCTAGATTTTTCGGATTGAGTACAAGGTTGAATGTGAATTATTCGCTATATTTCCGGAGAAAGAAAAAATAAAGAATTTCTTCATTCTTGTATTTAATGATCAATATATATCATGACAACTTTTTGATTTGATATTATTCAATAATCCATGAGAATTTTTTCAAGCTTGTCTGGTGCCAAATATTTATTATTATCATATCGATATAGGTCTAGCCAATGTGAGGGTATTGAGCCCGTTAAATTGCCAACCAACCAACAATGCCTAGTAAAATGTATACGTATATATATTTTTGTATTATGATGATGATAATGATGATAGGAAAAGCCAAGTACAAACAAGGAAAGCAGAAAGGTATGAGAGAAAGAGGAAAAGAGAAAGAACGACTGATGCTTTTATCAAAGTGGGTTGTCAGCTGCAGCTTTTATCATTGCGTTATCACAAACTGTCGGACAGTGAACGTGCTCACTGAGAGTTTATATTTAGTATGTTTATGTTTGTCTGTGTCATCTATTGCTTCTATCAAAATAAACGTTAAACTATTAAATACATTTACACAAATATTAAATGATAAACATAACCAGAATATGAAAAAAACAAATTAAAAATTAATCAAATATCTATTTATAATGGCCGGGTATATCTTGTATATTGAAGTGATAAATTATCAATATTATAAACGTATAACCAAGTATTATATTTGATGTGTGTGTGTGTGTGCATGTAATGGTTGATGTTGTTGAGCCACTTGAAAACGCATATTACATGAGAGGAAAAAATGAGAGAGAAAAAAAGACAAGTACATGGCAATGGAAGGCAGTTGAGAATATCCGTCCGGCAGACTATACGCAATGAGTATCAATTTCACTCGTCGCGTGCTGAACGAGATAACAAACCACTATAACGTGCGCATAGTCTCGCATTAATATACGTACGCCTTTCCAACTAATGTACAAGTGAGATGGAAATGTTAAAAAGTTGAGAGAAAAACTTGTACTTATCATTTATTCCGACTCTTTTGATTCCATCGAGTCAACTACAATCCTCTCATCGGTCTCAACCAGTCGCCACAACCACCACCAACATCATCATCATCAACATCAACATTAACAACAACAACACGACTTTAAGACTATTGTTCAAAGTATTTTTATGAAATATTTACAACAACTTTCCCTGCAATTATTTTTCAACCCTTGTAACATCTGTGCATGTATGCAAATGCGCATGCACATATCCTATGACATCTGATTGCACATTTTGACCATTATTTTATTGTGCATATACATATACACACAACCCACAGATGCATATACTGTCATTTCTTGTTGTTTACGTTTGGACTCGGGTGTTTGTAATACAGAGGTCGGTTATATACCCGACTACGTATATAATAAGCACTCAAGTACGTTTAGTTACATTATTGCAATACAAGTTGAGTGAAAATATACAATCTCTTTATTTTATATAACTTTTTTTTGCTTTTAGCTTTTTTAAGTTTATAAAATTTTAATGAAAGTGTTAAGATATTCAAGTGAGTTAACCTAAACCTAAAGTTGTTTTTTTTTTTCGTAATAATATGAGCAAGAAAAAAATAATAGATAAATGTTGGTATGTTAAATATATATAATGGTGTGATGGCGGATTGTGCTCTCTTTTGGCTTGGCTATTCTATATGATCAGAGCTATTCTAAGAAGTTTTGAGAGCGCGCATAGGGAAAGCGATTCCATGGTTACGACTCGACGAAGCGAGGATGATCTCCTTTGCGGCACTTTTGTGAGAGGTTTATCGGTCTGCCTTACTGTCTCGAGGGTTGCGTTTCATATTCCAATTTTTACTCATACTATTATTTATATTTTTTCTCTTTTCTTTATTGTACATCGTTTTTTCATGATTATTTGTTTCAATAGCTTTTTTTTATTTATTTTTGATTGATTGTTACTTTGCAATTCACATGACCTAACAACAGATGGACAGTGTATGAATATAAAAAAAAAAAAATTTATATTCAAATAATTCATAATATTAATAATGTCATGTGTATAGATTTCTTTTAAAATTAAAAAATAATTCAAAGGATATTTTTTATTAATAAAAAAAATTAAAATAAAAAGGGTTATTTGTTAAAAAATATAATTAGTGGTTTTGAGGTCAATGAATTCAATAAATTTAAGGAAGAAATTTCAATTGTAACTTGATAACATGATGAACACACAAAAGACAAAGCCAAGTAGTAGTTTGATAGTAGTCAAGTATATCATCTATTTGTTGCTGAGAATTTGTCGAGGTCATCTTACTAACTCCGCAGGAATTCGAACTAGATTTAATCGACCACTTTGACACAGCTTAGGGTCGATAACAATGCAATTAGTTCAAGTATTAATCACCCCTTCTTTTGCTAATCCCACCCCCTTTGTCCTCCTTCTTCTCTATCATTATCATTCTCATAATAAATAACCAATATCCCTTTAAATACATATCCATCAATGATATAGACAAATACTCGCAACCAAGTAACATACAAACATGCACCCTTTTGTCAATTTTATATATATCAGCCGGAAATACAAGTACAAAGTGCGTACAAGAAAGAATATAGCATAAAGTATATAATATAGTTTAAAAAATAAAAATAAACTTAGGGAAAAATTGTATACGTGAGATCACGCGCGATTTTTATACAACTATGTAGATCGAGTGGCTTTGAATATGCATGTATATATGCAGCTAACATACACATCGGTAATATAAATGTACATATATTGTATGTGCCACCCTCAAACATCTCTCTACCACCTGCCGAGGGTAGTTTCCGGAACGGCCCGATGACGGTTATCGAATTTCGAGACTATCCTGTCGTCGTCGTCGTCGTCGTAGTCACCACACAATACAATTTTCTGTCTTTTTTTTTTTTTTCTTTGTAATTTCTATGTATCCTCCCACTTTGTTCTCTTCATCATTAACATCATCTGCATCATTATTATCATTGTCCTTCAAGCTACTTGACTCATTACATTCAATGTAGCCTTTTATATTAAAATTATTATTACAAAATTAAAAAATGCCTTTTCTAACAAAATAAATAAATATATTTTTTAAAAACTTACCGTGGTTTCTTCATGGTGTTTTAAAACTCGTTGTTATTTTTCTGTGTGTCACGTGTTGACTGTCACCTCGACTACTCTCATGGCATCAAGTAATACACTATTTGACTTATTTTTTCACACCGCAACGATTATGTTATTATTGTCAATGTTAATATTGTGCAATCAAATTATTTTATTATTATTTTTTACTCCGATTTTTTTACTCCAAAAATGCAATGTGGCTAAATTATCATAGTTGATTTATGATTTATAAATTATTTTTTTTTTTGAAGCAACAAACTTGAATAAGAGAAGGGAAATACAGAGGGGCAATGCTCTGGTAATATTGTTCACTCACTCATTTACTGACGTACTCACTCTACAACTATTTTCTCACACAGTGTTGAAAAGTAAAACGCGCGCAGCTGTGTGTGATCACTATGTCTTTCTATCTACCAATATTCGCAGCCAAGAAAATAAAGGCAGAAAAAGGCTATGTATTTTATATTTTTTAACAAATATATATTCAAGTCTTTGTCTCTATCTTTATCTATTTTATTACTGTTATTGTTATTTAAACTTCACTTGTTGTAATAATAAAATAACCCATGTGAATATAAATTTATATACATGCAAATAAAATTAGTTTTTTTTTTTTCAAAAATTCTCAGTCTATTTGATGTATATTCATGCGAACCAAACGAACGAATGAATAATACAATTTTCCATTAATTTTCATTTATCAATTCACAGGTTTTTTTGTTTTCTTTTATCTCTTTCTTAACGCAAAAAAAAAAAGACTAAATAAAAGCTATCAAATCAACAAATATACGCCTTAAAATCATAAACTTTAGAGTCAATATTTTTTTTTTTTGTTCATTCAGTCTATTTAAAATTAACAATATATTTTACTAACTTTTTTTAAGGTTGGATTTTTTAATTTCTATTATTTATATATCATAAATTGTTTAAATAAGATACCATTTGATTATATTGTTTATAAATCAACACTTTTACGTAAAATTTAAAAAATTATATTATAAACAAATATACTTTTCATGATAATTATTTGATACACGATACTTGTTTGATTGCTCCAACATTTGTTTAATCTTTTAATGATATCATTTACAATATAAATGTATCAATAATATTACTACTTGTATTTCACAATAAAATACTTGAATAAATTAATAATAATGTTAACGACAAACAAATAAACAAACAAACACAAACTATTGGCACGAGGTTGGGCCCAACTAGGTTTGATTTGTATACGAAGCGCTCTCTCGACCAATCGACAAGACTTGAACTACCATCATGAGTCCCCGAAGTTTATTATTATTTTTTATTTTTTTTTATATTGTGTCTTACTTGCACTAGTGTTTTTTTCTATTTTTTTAAATAGAATGTTACTATTTTTTATTCACAAAAAAGAAAAACACAAATATAATTGTCAATTATAGTTAATAATTTATTAACTCAATATACTTAATAAACACACATAAACGTACACACGCACAAAAAGTCACAGATTTTGTATCAATATACAAATATACATATACACACTTGCATTAACCGTGATTTTATGATGCTATTTAGGCCCATAATAATAAACATTATATTTTTATAAATTTAATTATTATTTGTATCGATAAAAATGTCATTAATTCAAATATATAAATGCAAATCAATTCAAACTTTGATAATTAAATTAAAATATTATAAATAAATAATCATTATTTATTATTATTGAAAAATTGACACATTGACTACTATCACTTGCTCACGATGGCGGAAGCCATATTGCCGTTTTGTGTAAGCAACCATCAGCACCACGACCGATCCCAATGGGCAAAGAGGAGAAGGGGGGCATCACAATACCAGAAGAACGCGTGGATTGGACGAGATTTTTTAATTTGACATTTTATTAGTCATTTTAGCGACATCTTGCGGCTTAAATTTATCAATATTTTTGATTAAATGTCTATGTTATCGACTTTAAAAAGGCTTAAGTCAAATTCGAAAAAGAAAAACGTATGCGCGTTGCA